>PVKP010050995.1:0-13137 GCA_004027715.1 Plecturocebus donacophilus | reverse complement strand
TGTATGGTAGATCATTCTTGATCATGATAATAAGCAACTATATTGCCAGTTTATGTATTTACTATGCTGTATCATTCTTATCCATATTTTAGAGTACACTTCTTCTACTTACATATTAAAAAGTTAACTGTAAAACAGCCTCAGGCAGGTCTCTCAGGAAGTATTCCAGAAGAAGGCCTTGTTATCCTAAGAGATGACAGCTTCATGCATGTTATTGCCATGAAGACCTTTCAGCAGGACAAGCTGTGCAGGCAGAAGACAGTGACGTGGATGATTCTGAACCTGGGTGGGCCTACGGTAGTGCGTGTTTGTGTCTTAGTTTTTAACAAAAGCATTGAAAAAGTAAAATGATTTTGACAGTAAAAATGCTTATAGAATAATCATACAAAGAAAGAAAATATAGTTTTACAGCTGTACAATGTATTTGTGTTTTCAGGGAAGTATCATCACAAGGGCTAAAAAGTTAAAAACGTAAAGTTTATAAAGTAAAAATGTACAGTAACCTAAGGTTACTTTACTATTGAAGAGATGTCTTTATAAATTTAATGCAGCCTAAGTGTACAGTGATAAAGTCTGCAGGAGTATACGGTAATGTTCTAGGCCTTCGTGTTCACTTGTCGTATACTCCCTGATTACACCCAGACCAACTTCCAGTCTAGCAAGCCCCATTCATAGTAAGTGCCTCATGCAAGTGTACCATTTTTTATCTCTTGTATTTTTTTACAGTACCTTTTTCTATGTTTAAATAGACAAATACTTATCATTGTGTTATAATTGTTGATAATATTCTGTACAATAATATGCTGTATAAATTGTACAGGTTTGTAGCCTACGTATCATATAACCTGGGTGTGTAGTGGGCTACACCATCCAGATTTGTGTAAGTACACTCTACGATCTCCTCACAATTACAATATTGGCTAATAGCACATTTTTCAGATTGTGTCCCTACTGTTAAGTGATGCATGACTGTTTTTGTGAATGTGCTAAAATTTCTACAATGAATATATGTAGCGCTTATGATCAGGTAACTAGGGATATAGACATATGGGGTGCATTCAGTGGATAATTACTAGGGGATAGTTTCCACTGAATTAATTAAATGGAATTCCCAAATATAAACTCTTATTTTAGGTCTAGAGTTCAGTTCATCACTTTTTTTTTTAACTTTTCAAAGAAAGAATATACTCTCAAATGCAGAAGTCTTTGTTTCACCAAGGCTTTTATTAATGGGCCACTCAGGCTTTCTTTACCTGATTTTTTTTTTTTTTTGTCTTGACTCAACTCCTTTTAGGGTTGGTCATTTATGAAGACTACAGAAAAGGATTTCTCAGGGGGAACTGTTGAATGGACTGAAAGTTACCGGTGAGTCTCTTGGTTACGATTTGTTCAATACATTTCATCTTTTTTGTAATAAACACCTACAGAGCATATTGTTTTCTCAGCAAATGCATCATTCTAAAGGAAGTGAAGAAGCCATTTCAGGAATACTTTATAGCTATGATGGGGGGAGATGTTGACAATTGGTTGATGTTGACCAAATGTTTACAACGGGTTCACAGAATGCTACGTTGAAGGCAGTGCTTCTCAATCCTGCTGCTTCATCACGGTCTTTCTAACAAGACTTTTGAGACACTGTTTTACTTACTATCCCCCCATAAAATTTTAATCCCCCGGGTATATCAGTATGTATCTATTTCGTACAATATGATTATTCGTGCTTTATACACAGAAGAGCATGCTTTTCTCTCCTTTCACCTATAACCAATTTCCATTCCCTTGAGAGTGATATTGTCAATACTGAGAATACATGATGGAAGGTTTACAGAATGGCATACCCAGTGGAGATGAAATATCACGGGCCAGTGAGATTTTAGGGCATGAAGAAGAGATAAATAAAGATCGAAGGAATAATGCTGCCCCGATGTATTATCAGTTAAAATAAGCCGAGGAAAATAAATAAATAAATCTTCCTTTCCTTTTTGTTTTGTTTTTCTTTTGAGACAGAGTCTCACTCTGTTGCCTGGGCTGGAGTGCAGTGGCGTGATCTCAGCTCATTGCAACCTCTGCTTCCCAGGTTCAAGTGATTCTTCTGCCTCGGCCTCCCAAGTAGCTGGGATTATAGGTGCCTGCCACCACACCCAGCTAATTTTTGTATTTTTAGTAAAGACGGGGTTTCGCCATGTTGGCGAGGCTGGTCTCGAACTCCTGAGCTCAGGTGATTCGCCTGCCTCAGCCTCCCAAAGTTCTCGGATTACAGGCATGAGCCACCATGCCTGGCCAATAAAACCTTTCTTTAGGAAATCAAAAGTTAACACAACTTGTATTAAGGCAAAGAAGTCCAGCCAAACAAATAAAATTCAATGTTTAATTGTTTATTGTTATTATTCCTCATGTAACAGTCCTGGACAAAGGATCCTCATGGCACGTATGAGCCTCTTCCATTAGTCATTCCGGAATCTAGGATAATAGCATCTTTTCTGTCTTCAGTGCTTGACTTCTATGGTTAGGCTATGTAGCCAGGAAGGTGGGAGAGCATGGAGGAGAATGTAGAATACTTTTATGTACTAGGAAGGCTTGGAAGTCGTACATAATACTTCTGCTAAAACCTCAGCAGCTAGAAGTCAGAGTCATGTTAGTACCTAAGTATAAGAAGAAATGGTTTTCTGTGAAGAGCCAGAATTTTCTCAAAGAAATATTGCTTAGGCATGCTTTATATACTCCTGATGTATTATTCCACTTTCTTTTCCAACGGCCCTACAAAAACTGTTAGCATGCAAATGGGGACTGAGTTTCAGAACCCAGATGAGACAAATGATCTTGTCTTGAGAGATGAATATGCGCTCGAAACTGGAGACTAAGAAAAATTTTCAGGATCTGGAAGCCCAAGGGAAGGAGTGTGAAGAGTAGAACCAGGTGGGCCTTGCTTGAGAGTACACTTCTTGAAAACAGGGCTAGAATTCTTTCTGCCTGATATAATTAAAAAGAAGGTGACAATTTGGCCTGGGAAAATTCACAGAATCCATTCTGAAAGAAAATTATGAGTGAAAATAATCAAAGAGTGGAAAAGTGGGGAAGTTTCTCAATATGCTTACTCCTAGGAAATCATTAAAGGAATAATAAACACTTAACTAATAAGTTAATTTTTAATTGTAAAATAGGCCATCTTCAATTTTTTTGAAGGGCCCTTGTGTGGAAGAATGTGATTTCAGAAAACAGTGGCCAAAAGAAAGTTAAGTTCTCTTATTGCTTTTTATTTCCCTTTGTTTGAAGAAAGGAAAATAGCACAGAAACTTCCAAGAGGCTACTGAGTTCTCTTTGAATTTCTTCTCTGCAGCTGCATCCGGAACTGCTCCCTGCTGCATTTTACTGCCTCTGCTTATAAGAGCAATAGTCCCTCTCCTGAAAATTGGACCAAATTCCAACCAGTTGGCAACCTGCATGAAGACAACCTGCAGTGCCTCTCAGTCATGTTTTCAGGCCCCAGAAGTCCTATTTTTCTCCTTTGCTGTTATTCCTAACATCATAGCTCTTCCTCCTTTTTTTTTTTTCGAGATGGATTCTCACTCTTGTTCCCCAAGCTGGAGTGCAATGGCACGATCTTGGCCCACTGCAACCTCCGTCTCCTGGGTTAAAGCCATTCTCCTGCCTCAGCCTCCAGAGTAGCTGGGATTACAGGAATCCACCACCATGCCCAGCTAATTTTTGTATTTTGAGTAGAGATAGGGTTTCACCATGTTAGCCAGGCTGGTGTTGAACTCTTGAGCTCAGGTGATCCTCCTGCCTTGGCCTCCCAAAGTGCTGGGATTACAGGCATGAGCCACGGTGCCCGGCCACTAATTTATTCTGATTTTTATGCAAGCATTTTTCTAGGACATATGGAAAGTTGCTTGTGTAGTTTTATTTCTACTAAGACCCTGTAGTTGCCTGCTGTCAATAACCACATCTTCTCTGTATAACTGTGATGTCAAAACTTGGCTGGCAACAACCTCATGATTAATTTTCCCAAAACTTCCAGGAAACTTGCACTTACTGGTCGTATTGGTAACCCTATGCATGTCTACAAGTCGCAGAGTTGAGGTTTGGGTATAGACATATGTAGCTCAAAGGTCTATTTTTTTTCTTTCCATTTATATTATCCTATCTCTAAGTTTTACCATTATGTAAAATATTTTATTTTTTTTGATGGAGTCAATAAAACCTGATTTTGATCATTGCTTTAATCATAAGCACCAGCCAGTGTGCTCGGTTGCAACTAACAGAATTTCCTTTAGATGATTAAGCAGAAAGAAATTTTATTAAATGCAAGGATACCTCTAATCACTGGCAGGGCTGCACAGCAGGCTCTAGTCTGAGCTTCCTGCAATGACTTCCAAAGCCACACTGCAGAATGAACTATCCAGGGAGTTTCTGCTTTTATCAAGGTCAGGAAACTGTGAATTAAAAAGCACAACCCCATAAGTAAAATTCAGAATTATGCTGCTTTGGTTACAATCCTTGCAGGTCAAATGGGTGCCTTTTTACTCCACCACTCTCCCCAGGGGTAAATTCCAAACAAACCTTCCCTTTGGTGTTAATCTCTCTGATGGGTGGTTTCCAAATAGGTGTAAATGTCTCTGATTGGTAGATTCTAAATTACAAACACCTCTGGGAAATGTAGTTTTTAGCTTTCTTTCCTTTGTAAACCAGGTGAACCATGGGATGGGCATTAAGAGAGCCCATTCACTGAACTTCTGTATTTCAATGAACAAATCTACTTTTGACAAATCTCTTGGCCCTGCTTCACTTTTGTCTTTTTGTGTAAAGATGGATGTTATTTTGGTGCTGCCTGCCTCTCAGGGATGTTTGTCAGAGTGGTATGCTGAATGTTAATGCACTTTAGAAAGAGTAACAAGTATCTTCAAGATGTTGTAATTAATATAGACATTAGACAATGTGTGAGTAAAACTTGGAGGTCATTTTCTACATAAATGAACAATTGTATATGGCCTTAAGAGTGTTAATAGGAAGGAGGAAACCTAACATTTATCCAGTACATGCCAAGTGCCAGGAACTTCTTTAACAGATGACTTTATAGTGTCCCTCATATTCATGAATCATAATGATCTTGGAGATTAGAAGCAAACCCTTTCCTCATGATGCTGATTTGGTTTTGTTGAATGCCATAGCAGGGTGGGGTGATCACAAGATAGACATCATTGCTCTTCAAAAGATTGGAGTGAAATTCTATTTATTAAAAGTATCTGGAATTCTATTGTATGTGAGTCTGTTCAGGGAAACAATGAGTCTCAAAGTGCAAAAAAAAAAAACCCTGGATTTCTGGTTCCTGCTGCACTTTTTTTCAGATGCTCTCATTATTTTGCTACATAAAAAGGGACCGTGAATTTCATGTGAAGTATAAAAACCAAGGAGAGAAATCCTGCTTGGGGCCATCAAGTATTACAGCATTGTGGTCATGAATGATTAAACAGATAGGGGAAGTATAATTCTCAATAAACACCAAATGAATTGTTTAGAGGAAACTCAGTTTGCCAATCGAATTTTTTTAAAGGCACATAATTCTTTATTTGATTTTACTTCTTCTCCATCCCAAAAGAATATTGAACGATAGAACTTGGGCATCACAAATGCCTTGGATTCTTAGTCCTCAGTGTTATTTTGTTTTGTTTTAATTGGCTCTTTTAAAGGGACTGTGTGGTCAAGAGGCAAACACAGAGCACACAGAGGGAGGGAGAAGGGGGAGCCTGCACTGGCCTGAGTTTTGATCTCCCATCCATCACTTCTTAGGCTGAGACTTCTGGCAATGTTATTGAACTTTTGGATACCCAGTTTCCTCATCTTTAAAATATGAGTGATAATTGAAATTTCAGCTTTAAAATGTGATTAATAATTGTAATTAGTGACTATTGAATTAAATTATAAATGTAGAGCATTTATCAAAATGCTTGACACATAGTAAGTGTTAATAAGTGGTCATCCTCCTACATTCACTTCTTTCCCTAAATCCAGAGTCACTAAAATCCAAGAGTCCCTTAAATGCAGAATATCATCGCTAAAGAATATGGCTGACAGTAGCACAGTTAGTATCATATATATTTGTGATTAATAGGACAGAAATTACCCCCATTCATTATCAGGGTGGGTGAAGGGCAGTATCAGTTGAAGTGCCCACTTATGACCAGAGGAGTAGGCACAATCTCTGGATGTGATGGCATCGATTATGGGTTCAGAGAAGCCATGTTTAGCAAGGAAATCCTCACAAATATCCCATTACCTAATGGATAATAGGAATGCAGGATTATTTTGATGGGAGATCCATGAAGGGTGAGGCTGTTCCCTTAATGCAGAAAAACTCTGTAGAGTCTCCTTGTAAGTGAGGGGGCCTATGTTACAAAAGCAAGATTCTAGGGGCTAAAAAAGGATAAGCAAGAAAAGAAAATGAAGAATGAGTTCTAGAAGGAGATATTTATTAGACAGATCACCAATTACCTAGACAGAGACTTGCACAAAAAAACAAGAGGAGACTGTAAAGACCCTAACTAGGGTTAAGGAAGAGTCTCTGCCATAGAGAGTTCACTTATTAAAACTGGAGTACAAATTCAGGACTGGGTAGCCAATGGGACATGAGGCTTGGCCCTACAGAAACTAATGAGAGATCTCCTGGTATAACTTATGTGGAATGAACAGAGTTTGGACTATAAGCTGGCTACTTGGCCTGACACAAGGAGCTTCTGTTATTTCAATAAAAATCTAAAAATTCTACTCCAACCCCTTTTCATAGAGCATATAGTGTATTCCTCATTGGCCTTAAAACTTATATTTGAATTCAAGATATCTAATTTAGAGTTTTGATCCCTCTGTTACTTAAGCTAGTCATTCAACTTGTGAAGAAACATGGGTTCATCCTAACTACTGGTTTGTAAGCATCCAATGTGGTAGTAGGTATGAAGAAATAAA
This sequence comes from Plecturocebus donacophilus, assembly GCA_004027715.1. Taxonomy (NCBI): domain Eukaryota; kingdom Metazoa; phylum Chordata; class Mammalia; order Primates; family Pitheciidae; genus Plecturocebus; species Plecturocebus donacophilus. The sequence continues at coordinate 6,180 of PVKP010050995.1, read as the reverse complement.
GCAATGGTTATTTTTTGTCCTAACCTTGTATTACCTAATATGGTAGCAATACGTGTCTATAAAATCCTTAAAATATGTTGAAATTGAGATATTCTGCAAGTGTAAAATGCACACTGAATTTCAGAGACATAGTGTGAAAAAATGTAGAATACTATCCTACTAATGTTTATATTGATCACATGTTGAAAATGACATTTTAGACATATTCAGTTAAATATAACCCACCATAATGTCTGTGGAAAAGAAAAGGAAACGTTAAATAGAATACATTGTTGAAATTAATTTTACTTGTTCATTTTTACTTTTAAAAATATGTCTATTAGATAATTTAAAATGACATATGTGGCTCCCCTTGAATTTCCTTTAGCAAGTGCTGCTCTAGACAGTCCTTCTCCTTCTTCAGGCAACAGCTCTGATTTTTGTTTGTGGAGTAATTCCCATCCTAATGGTGGAATATATGAGTAAGCACAACACATTACACTGGTGATTGCTTCAGGAGTGAGCCTTGATTCAATCTTATCCACCAGAGAGCATGTGATGGCGATGGCAATGGCAATGTTGTCCAACCTGTACGACTTCTACTTTGACAGTGCAGAGTCTACCATGCTAGGGAATGAGACAGAGCATGAGAATGAAGCCAGTCAGAGGAAGCAGATCCAAAAGCTGGCTCAGATAAACACTCAGATGGGCTCTGCAGCCAGATTCATCACTTGGGCTTTCCAGTTCCATAAGCCAACATACCTTCTTGCTTCCGTCACATCAGACTTTTTATTTTTCTACTTCCAATATAAAGAATTCTAATTATTTCTAAGGACCTTTCAAGTGTAAAGAAGAGCCTGCATATACACTGTCTGCCTGTGCAGACCATTTCTTCTGGAAAATATGAAGCTTAAGAATGTGTAGTGACTTGTGCAAAACCACAAGGTAAAAAAAAGTTCAGGTTCTGAACTAGCCAAGGAGCCTCCTTACTCCCAGACAATGCAAATCCCACTGCCACTCTGGCATGAGTGAGAATAAGTGGAAGATGGCCAATTAGACACAACTCCAGCACACAACACCCAGCGAGAGAGACACAGAGAACCAGAGATCTCCTAGCTCCAACAGAGGTACAAGGTGCATTTCAATGGGTCTGGTCCAATGGTGAGCAAAGCCCACTCAGGGAAGACCAAGACTGGGAGGGGTACTGCTTCACCCAGAAAGTGCATCTGACCAGTGAGTCTGAGGCTCCACTTCTGGCACTCCGGTCCAGATACAGCGCTTCCCCCAAAGCCTCAGAAACACACAGAACAGGGGATCTTTGTCAGTCAAGCACCGGGAATTACAAGTGCAGAGGTGAAAAAGAGCCTGTAGACTGAGCTATCGCCCCCTCCCCCTGCCCAGAGAGAGAAGGAGCTGTAAGCGGGAGCAGCTGGGCGGGCCCTACCCCATGACTGAGACAGAGGAAGCTGAAACGGGAAGACGACACGGTGCTGCTGGGTAGGTCCCTCCCCTCCCCTACAAACCCCAGAAGGCTGAAGCTCTGGCTCTAGTGGGTTGCACAGCCAGTGCCACCGTCTGAGATGAACCCTGAATGATCCAGCACAGTGGAAGAAGGCCGCAACCCACCACTAGAGGGGTGGGACTGGGCTACATGTTTTAACAAGAAACAGAGGAAGCCTACCTAGCAACTGGACGGCGTTCTTGACAACCCAGCAGCACCTACAGGTCAGCGGAAGAGGTGGGCCTAATCTCTCAGTATAAACAAAAAAGATACAGGAAGCTTCCCTAGTAACCTGAAGGAGTTTCTAGAAACCCAGTAGCGCCCCCACAGGCAGACAAGGGACCTCATCAAGCAGCTCTGACACCACAGCCAGGTAAATCCACAAAGATGGGAAAAAAACAGCACAAAAAAAGATGAAACCATCAAAGACCAGAACACCTCTTCTGCTTCAAGGGATCACAACTCCTCAACAACACAGGATCACAACTTGACTGAGGAGTGTGATGAAATGATAGAAACAGGCTTCAGAAGGTGGATAATAACAAACTTTTCTGAGCTAAAGGAACATGTTCTAACTCAATGCAAAGAAACCAAAAACCTTGAAAAAAGGTTAGACAAAATGCTAACGAGAATAACCAGCTTAGAGAAGAACATAAACGACTTGATGGATTTGAAAAACACAGCACGAGAACTATGTGAAGCAACACAAGTTTTAATAGCCAAATCGATCAAGCAGAAGAAAGGATATCAGAGACTGAAGATCAACTCAATGAAATAAAAAGAGAAGGCAAGACAAGACAAGAGAAAAAAGAGTGAAAAGAAATGAACAAAGCCTCCAAGAAATATGGGATTATGTGAAAAAACCTAACATACACTTGATCGGTGTACCTGAATATGATGGGGAGAATGAATCCAAGCTGGAAAACACCCTCCAGGATATTATCCAGGAGAACTTCCCAAGCCTAGCAAGGCAGTCCAAATTTCAAATTCAAGAAATACAGAAAACTCTACAAAGATATTCCTCAAGAAGAGCAACCCCAAGGCACATAATTGTCAGTTTCACCAGGGTCGAAATGAAGGAAAAAATGCTAAGGGCAGCCAGACAGAAAGGTCAGGTCACCCACAGAGGGAAGCCAATCAGACTTACAGCAGATTTCTTGGCAGAAACACTACAAGCCAGAAGAGAGTGGGGGCCAATATTCAACATCCTTAAAGAAAAGAACTTTCAACCCAGAATCTCATATCCAGCCAAACTAAGCTGTGTAAGTGAAGGAGAAATAAAATCCTTCATGGACAAGCAATTATTGAGAGATTTTGTCACCACCAGACCTGCCCTACAAGAGCTCCTGAAAGAAACACTAAGCATGGAAAGGAACAAGTACCAGTCACTGCAAAAGCAAACCAGTTGGCAAAGACCAAAAATGCAATGAAGAAAATGAGTCAACTAATGGGAAAGAAAATCAGCCAGTAACAAAATGGGAGGATCAAATTCACACATAACAATATTAACATTGAATGTAAATGGCCTCAATGCCCCAATCAAAAGACACAGACTGGAAAACTGGATAAAAAGTCAGAACCCATCAGTGTACTGTATTCAAGAAACACATCTCACAAACAAAGACACACATGGACTCAAAATAAAGGGATGGAAGAAGATTTACCAAGCAAATGGAGAACAAAAAAAAAAAAGGAGGGGTTACAATCCTAGTCTCTGATGAAACGGACTTCAAACCAACAAAGATCAAAGAAGACAAAGAAGGACACTACATAATGGTAAAAGGATCAATCCAACAGGAAGAGCTAACTATCCTAAATATATACACCCCCAACACAGGAGCACCTAGATACATAAAGCAAGTTCTTAATGACCTAAAACAAGATTTAGACTCCCACACAATAATAGTGGGAGACTTCAACACTCCACTGTCAATATTAGACAGATCAATGAGACAGAAAATTAACAAGGCTATCCAGGACTTGAATGCAGAGCTGGACCAAGTGGACCTAATAGACATATACAGAACACTCCACCCCAAATCCACAGAATATACATTTTTCTCAGACCACATTGCACTTACTCTAAAATTGACTACGTCATTGGAAGCAAATCACTCCTCAGCACTTGAAAAAGAACAGAAATCATAACAAACAGTCTATTAGACCACAGCACAATCAGACTAGAACCCAGGATCAAGAAACACACTCAAACCTGCACAATCACTTGGAAACTGAACAACTTGCTTCTGAGTGTCAACTGGATAAACAATGAAATGAAGGCAGAAATAAAGATGTTCTTTGAAACCAACGAAAATGAAGATACAATTTACCAGAATCTCTGGGACACCTTTAAAGCAGTGTCGAAAGGGAAATTTATAGCAGTAAATGCCCACCAGAGAAGAGAGGAAAGATCCAAAATCGACACCTTATCATAAAAATGGAAAGAACTAGAGGAGCAAGATAAAAAAAAAAACTCAAAAGCTAGCAGAAGACAAAAAACAACTAAGATTAGAGCAGAACTGAAGGAGATGGAGATACAAAAAACCCTTCAAAAATTCAGCAAATCCAGGAGCTGGTTTCTTTGAAAAGATCAACAAAATAGACTGCTAGCCAGATTAATAAAAAAGAAAAGGGTGAAGAATCAAACAGATGCAATAAAAAATGATAAAGGAGAGATCACTACCAATTCCTCAGAAATACAAACTACCATCAGAGATTACTACAAACAGCTCTACTCACATAAACCAGTAAACCAGGAAGAAATGGATAATTTCTTAGACACTTGTACTCTACCAAGACTAAACCAGGAGGAAGTTGAAACCCTGAATAGACCAATAACAAGGGATGAAGTAGAGGCAGCAATCAATAGCCTACCAACCAAAAAAAAATCCAGGTCCAGACGGGTTCACAGCCGAATTCTACCAGACGTACAAAGAGGAGCTGGTTCCATTCCTTCTGAAACTGCATCAAACAATACAAAAGGAGGGAATCCTACCTAACTCATTTTATGAGACCAACATCATCCTGATACCAAAACTAGGCAGAGACTCAACTAAAAAAGAAAACTTCAGACCAATATCCATGATGAACATCAACACAAAAATCTTTAATAAAATACTGGCAAACAGATTTCAACAGCACATCAAGAAGCTTATCCATCATGACCAAGTAGGCTTCATCCTGGGGATGCAAGGCTGGTTCAACATACATAAATCCATAAATGTAATCCATCACATAAATGGAACCAAAGACAAAAACCACATCATTATTGCAATAGATGCAGAGAAGGCCTTCGATAAAATTCATAAGCCCCTTATGCTAAAAACTCTCAGTAAACTAGGTATTGATGGAACATATCATAATATGATAAAAGCTATATGTGATAAACCTACAGCCAATATCATACTGAATGGGCAAAAGTTGGAAAAATTCCCTTTGAAATGAGGCACTAGACAAGGATGTCCTCTCTCACCACTCCTATTCAACATAGTATTAGAAGTTCTAGCCAGAGCAGTCAGGCAAGAAAAAGAAATAAAGATATTCAATTAGGAAAGGAGGAAATCAAACTGTCTCTATCTGCAGATGACATGATTGTATATCTAGAAGACCCCATCATCTCAGCCCAAAATCTTCTCAAACTGATAAGCAACTTCAACATACAAAATCAATGTGCAAAAATCACAAACATTCCTATATACCAATAACAGACAAACAGAGAGCCAAATCAAGAGTGAAATCCCATTCACAATTGCTACAAACAGAATAAAATACCTAGGAATACAACTAACAAAGGAGGTAAAGGACCTCTTCAAGGAGAACTACAAACCACTGCTCAACAAAATAAGAGAGGACACAAACAGATGGAGAAACATTCCATGCTCATGGTTAGGAAGAATCAATATCCTGAAAATGACCATACTGCCCAAAGTAATCTATAGATTCAATGCTATCCTCATTAAGCTACCAATGACTTTCTTCACAGAACTGGAAAAAACCACCTTAAACTTTATATGGAATCACAAAAGAGCCCACATAGCCAAGACAATCCTAAGCAAAAAGAACAATGCCGGAGGCATCACACTGCCAGACTTCAAACTATACTGCAAGGCTACAGTAATCAAAACGGCATGTTACTGGTACCAAAACAGAGACATAGACCAATGGAACAGAACAGAGACCCCAGAAGAAACACTACCCATCTACAACCATCTGATCTTTGACAAATCCAGCAAAAACAAGCAATGGGGAAAGGACTCCATGTTTAATAAATGGTATTGGGAAAACTGGCTAGCAATGTGCAGAAAGCAGAAACTGGACCCCTATTTGTCACCTTACACTAAAATTAACTCCAGATGGATCAAAGATTTAAACATAAAACCTAACATCATAAAAACACTAGAAGAAAACGTAGGCAAAACCATCCAGGACATAGGTATAGGCAAGAACTTCATGACTAAAACACCAAAAGCAATGACAGTAAAAGCCAGGATAGACAAATGGGATCTAATTAAACTCCAGAGCTTCCATACAGCAAAAGAAACCATCATTAGAGTGAATCAGCATCCAACAGAATGGGAAAAATTTTTTGCAATCTACCAATCTGACAAAGGGCTAATATCCAGAATCTACAAAGAACTAAAACAGATACACAAGAAAAAAAAACAACCCCATTCAAAAGTGGGCAAAGGATATGAACAGAC
>PVKP010050994.1:0-13135 GCA_004027715.1 Plecturocebus donacophilus | reverse complement strand
AGGATACACAAAGACTTAACCTAAAGGGATGGAGGTAGATCTACCAACCTAATGGAAAGGAAAAAAAAAAAAACAGATTTGAACTCAGACCTGGAACAAGCAAATTTAATAAATATTTACAGAACCTACCACCCCATATCCACAAAACATATATTTTTTTCAATATTATATCATACCTATTCTAAAAGTGATCACATAACAGGAAATAAATCACTTTTTAGTAATTGCATAAGCATTTCACAGATTTAAATGAAATCCTGAGCAATAGAGCAAGATTCTCGTTCCCTCTCCCTCCTTCTCTTTCTTTTTTCTCTTTTATTCTACTTCTTTCTTTCTCTTAAAAAAAAAAAAAAAAAAAAAAAAAAAAATTCAGGGCCCTTTACAGATTCCCTTTCTGTTTTGGGGAAAAGAAACAAGCATCAGGGTAAGGGCAAAGAAAAGGAAGCTTTTCTCCCCAAGACAAAGGATGAGACCAAGTACATAATAAAGACTTGCTATCTCTTAGCATAGGGCCAGGTGAGAACCACGGCTCCAGAATTATGCAAGAATCTTTCAATGGTGTAGTGAAAGCAGCCAGAGGCAAGGGGATAACTCTGATTCCCTTACAGAAAGAATAAATGCAGGGAAATTCACCTGTGGTATTTAGAAGTCATAACAGTGGTTATCTTAAGAGAAGGGTTGAAATTAGGAGGAAGGGAGTATCTAAGGCCCTGGTAATGCTATTTCTTGATCTGTGTGCCAGAAACACAGGGGTTTTAAGTTTTTGTGATGTTCATCAGGCTGCACACTTATCATGTGGGCACTTTTGTCTACATTTGTGATTCTTCAATAACATCGAGTCTCTGGATGGAGACTGTTCAGCGTCAGGACCAGAGGCCTCAACTCACTGGAGCTGCAGAGGCCCTTCCCTCCCTCCTTCTCTTCCATTATCTTCCAAATGCTTTGTGCAGAACTATAGTTTCTGGCCCTATAAACTCTTTGCTTGTCATGAGCAATGCCTTCCTTGTGCAGCAGGGAGGAGAGAGCATTCTGCACTGGGTAACCTAGGAACACACCACATGAGGAGGTAGGAAGGGAGACTAGAGGTTTGAGACATGCTCCCCAGGCACAAGCTACTGGTGATGCAGGACAGTGTTCAGCAAGTAACCCTACTCTTCTGCTAAGCCAGGAAGGCAGCCTACTAGGCCTGAAGCTCCAATTCCCATTCATTCCTCTGAGGCAGACTTATGGGGCACCACCATGGAATCCCCCTGGGCTGTGGAGGCCAAACACCAGGGTTTAAATCCTGGCCTTCTGTTCATTGTACCAGTGACCTCTCACTGGGTTCCTTAACTTCAGTTTACAGCTAAGTGGAAATTATCACCAACTGCTTTGCAAGGCAGCCCATAAGCACAGAAAATTACTAAATTAGGGCCGTCGGTCCCATCCCATCAGTTCAGTCCTGCCGCCGCACCTGCCAGCCATGAGCTCCATGCAGTTCAACAAGGGCCCCTCCTACCGGCTCTCAGCCGAGGTCAAGAATCGGCTCCTGTCTAAATCCGACCCTCACAAGGAGGCAGAGCTCCGCAGCTGGACTGAGGGACCCAGCAGCCTCTCCATTGGCCCCAACTTCCAGAAGGGCCTAAAGGACAGGATTATCTTATGCACACTCATGAACAAGCTGCAGCCAGGCTCAGTCCCCAAGATCAACCACTCTATGCAGAACTGGCACCAGCTGGAAAACCTCTCCAACTTCATCAAAGCCATGGTCAGCTACAGCGTGAACCCTTTGGACCTGTTTGAGGCCACCGATCTGTTTGAGAATGGGAACATGACGCAGGTGCAAGTGTCTCTTCTCACCCTGGTGGGGAAGGCCAAGACTAAGGGGCTGCAGAGCGGGATGGACATTGGCGTCAAGTACTCAAAGAAGCAGAAACAGAACTTCGACAATGCCACCGTGAGAAGGCTGGCAGATGGGCACCAACAAATGTGGTACCAGCCGGGCATGACTGCGTACGGCACGAGGAGGCATCTCTATCACCCCAAGAACCACATCCTGCCCACCACAGACCACTCGACCATCAGCATCCAGGTGGCTACAAAAGTGCGCCAGCCAGGTGGGCATGACAGCTCCCCAGACCCGGAGGCACATCTATGACACCAAGTTGGGAACGAACAAATGTGACAACTCCTCCATGTCCCTGCAGATGAGCTACACACAGAGTGCCAACCAGAGCAGCCAGGTCTTCGGCCTCGGCCGGCAGATATATATACAATCCCAAGTACTGTCCCCAAGGCCCAGTGGCCAACAGGGCTTCCTCTGGTGCCAGCGACTGCCCAGGCCCAGGGGAAGCCCCTGAATATCCCCTTTACTACTAGGAAGAAGCCACCTAAGCCTCCCAGCATACTCTCCCCACATCATCTCCCTGTCTGGGCTTTGGAGTGTTTGTGTTTTTATCTTTTTAAAAAAAAAAAACTTGTTTAGTGCTAGAAATCAACCAAGGGTCTGTGAGTGGTGGCATAGGACCTGGCAGCAGGGTTTGTCCCCCCTGCCTTGGTTCCTTCACAGGACTGAGCCACTGGGCTGTGGGGGAAGGGGTTAAGGCCGTATCTCCATGTGTGTAGGATAAGGGTCCCTGCTGGCACATCCAGGTGGTGGGCCAAGCCGTACTGGGGAGAAGAGACATGGGCATGGGTCCCCAAAGGTTTCCAGTTGCCTCGAATCTTTCACCTTTTGTCAGTGGATCAGTTTGTGGTTTCTGTACCCACAAAAGTTTCAAGAAGTATTAACAAAAGAAAAATGTGGCTGGGCGAGGTGGCTCACGCCTGTAATCCCAGCACTTTGGGAGGCCGAGGCTGGCAGATCACCTAAGGAGGGGAGTTCGAGACCAGCCAGACCAACATGGAGAAACTCTGTCTCTACTAAAAATACATAATTAGCCAGGCATGGGGGTGAATGCCTGTAATCTCAGCTACTCGGGAGGCTGAGGCAGAGAATTGCTTGAGGCTGGAAGGCAGAGGTTGCAGTGAGCCAAGATCATGCCATTGCATTCCAGCCTAGGCAACAAGAGTGAAACTCTGTCTCAAAAAAAAAAAAAAAAAAAAAAAAAAGAAGAGGAAAAATATACTTTTTACCCCAAGGAATGAGGTGGGGCCAGTGGAGAGGGTGCTGGGAAATGGGTCCCCTGTGAGAGGGGGCCTGGCCATGATGCCAAAATATCTCAGGCTTCTGAGTGGCTGGATTTCTCTAGGACCCTCAGACCAATAGATCTTAGACCCTCAGGCCTGCCCAAGGGGCTGGTGGGAAAACTGAGGCCCTTACAAGGAAGTAGAATTCTGAGTTGTTGGGGCTAAGCCTGACCCCCCTCCATGCTAACCACTGCCACTGTGGTCCTCAGTAGGTTTTTTTGTTTGTTTTTGAGACAGAGTCTCACTTTGTTGCCCAGGCTGGAGTGCAGTGGCATGATCTCGGCTCACTGCAAACTCCGCTCCTGGGCTCAAGCAATTCTTTAGCCTCAGCCTCTCAAGTAGCTGGGATTACAGGCACACGCCACCACACCCCACCAGTGTTTGTATTTTTAGTAGAGATGGGGTTTCACCATGTTGGCCAGGCTGGTCTTGAACTCCTGGCCTTAGGTCATCCACCCACCTTGGCCTCCCAAAGTGCTGGGATTACAGGTGTCAGCCACCACACCTGGCCCCTCAGTAGGATTTAAGGAGCCCCCAGCCCTCCTTCTCCCCTTCTGGGCCTGAGCAATACTGCTTCATCTCCCCTGGCCACATGCCCTGCCAAGTACTGCACAGGGACCCCCACCCCAGGGCCCTGCACCATGAGATAATGTGAAATACCAACTGTGGACAAAACGCAATAAAACTTTTGTGTTTTTTTGTTGTTTGTTTTCTTGGTTTATTTTATTTTATTTTATTTATTGCATTTTAGGTTTTGGGGCACATGTGAAGAACATGCAAGATTGTTGCATAGGTACACACATGGCAGTGTGATTTGCAGCCTTCCTCCCCCCTTCACCTATATCTGGCAATTCTCCCCATGCTGTTTTTAAGAAAAGGAAGGAAGGAAATAAATTGCTAAATTAGACCGTAAGCTCCCCAAGGGCAGGGACTTTGCTTTGTTCATTGCTTTAGCGGAAGTTCTAGAACAGCAGCCTGATCTATGCAGATGCTAAGTATATGCTTACAGGAAGAATGATATGTAAATAAAGGGCATACCCCAGAGTAGGGGCTTCCACAATAAAAGGTAGTTTTTTACACCCAGAACTGAAATAGACAAAACCATCTTGATGTTAACTTGCGCTCAGTGAGATACATTTTTGAACGAGAAAGTTTCCTCCCAAAGCTGATTATGGTTAGTTTTCAATCTGACCCAAAGGCTAACTGTGGGTCAGCTGAACCTGCTGAAGGCCATAATGAAGGACTGTATCTGTTTGACTGCCATTAAGCTGCCTCTCTCAGTTGCTCACCCTTAAGGGTGAGTAGACCACTGTAGGTTATTTTTTGAGATGGAGTCTCGCTCTGTCACCAGGCTGGAGTGTAGTGACGTGATCTCGGCTCACTGCAACCTCTGCCTCCTGGGTTCAAGCAATTCTCCTGCCTTGACCACCCAAGTAGCTGGGATTACAGGCACCCGCCACCACGCCCAGCTAATTTTTGTATTTTCAATAGAGACGGGGTATCACTATCTTGGCCAGGCTGGTCTCAAACTCCTGACCTCATGATCTACTCACCTCGGCCTCGCAAAGTGCTGGGATGACAGGCACCATGCCCAGCAGTCACTCACTTTTAATCACTGCACTAATACCATGCAAGTTCCCCCCCTCCCACCCCTCCACTGTCTGCTTCCAGACCAAACTTGAAGGAAGGTGGTCCCCAGACTGATTGGGATGGGGGAATGTTCCTACTCCCCTTCCCTCCAGATTAACCTTTCCTCTTAAGCTAGTCAAGCCCCCTCATTTGGGTCCTTAGAGAATAAACCCAGGCTGGGCGCGGTGGCTCATGCCTGTAATCCTAACACTTTGGGAGGCCAAGGTGGGTGAATCACCTGAGGTCAGGAGTTCAAGACCAGCCTGGCCATCGTGGTGAAACCCCATCTTAGAAAAAAAAAAAAGAGAGAGAATAAACCCAAACCACTTTCTTCTACATGAATATTTCTGGAAAACCCTACAACAACAAAAAAATAAATGACTAAGCACTCTTGGGGCGGGGTTGAGAGGGCGTATTATTTATAGCTGTGGGATTCAGGCATCCAACATTCCCCCTCTCCACTCAGGCCCTACTTTCTGGTAGTTAAAAAACGCCAGGGAGCCGGGCACAGGGGACCATACCTGTAATCTCAGTGTTTGGAGCCTGAGGTGTGAAGACTGCTTGGGCCCAGGAATTTGTGACCAGTCTGGGCAACAGAGTGAGACCCCATCTCTACAAAAAATTAAAAATTAGCCAGGTGTGGCAGCACATGTGTGGTCTCAGCTACTTGGGAGGCTGAGGTAGGAAGATCACTAGAGCCCAGGAGATAGAGGCTGCAGTAAGCTGTGATTGCGCCACTGCATTCCAGCCTGGGCTGAGACAGAGCAATACCCTATCTCAAAAAAAAAAAAAAAAGCCAGGGAACTCGGGAGTCAGAAATTTCCATTCAAATCCCAGCTGATCACTGCAGTGATGCCTTGGTGAAGCCACCGTCACTCAGCCTTCATCTATAAAATGAGCTACCCACAAGGTTGCCATAATTCATGCAGATACCTACTGGGCATCCTGTAAGGTGCCAGGTCCTGGACATATACCAAGAGGTAAGAGTTGTGTCTGTCACCCTCAAAGAAGTTCACGAGCTGTATCTCTTATGAATCCAATCCATTAAGCTGTGCCTCTGTTTCTCCACCTTCAGAACCTCAGGCAAGGCTAGACTACAGGGTTTCTGAAGTTCAAAATGCTCAGATTAAGAGCTCAACTTGTTTAATATTTACCTCATCTACTTCAAGGGAATGTTAGGAGGATAAAGCAAGCTCAGAGTTGCAGAAAGGCTTTGAAGAGGAAGATGCACATACAAACGAGGCATTAATTACATCAGATAAGTTCTTTGAGCTGAACTTCATAGACACCCTTGATATTCATAACCCAGGGCGAACAACAGGGGTGATTGTTCCTTAGCAATATGGAAACTTGTCTGCTTGGCTAAACTTACAGTGTATATGTTCCTGCAGGATAACCCTTTGAGCGTGGCTGGATCCAGGCTGGGCTCTGTGTTTCGAGGATGAGGAACTACTGGTAGAAAAGTGCCAGCTGAAGACCAAGAGGAGAAATAGCGAATTTTTTTGTTGGGAAGTCCCAATTTATGGGGACCAACTGGACCCAGAAATCCGGATTTTCCTTAAAGAAGGCAGCAGCCCATGCCACCGGAAGCCTACTCTAGGAACTATCCATGTGGCAGGGAGTTTCAAGGTGCGCCAAGCACAGTAACCCACCCTTTGTTGTATAACCCAGGTGTGCTGCTGGCACAAACTCACCATTTTTACAACCGTAAAGCAGACATCCGAGAACGCTGAATTTCCTCTAAAGGTTTGAAATGCCTGACGTCATCGCGAAGCGCTCGCTAACCCAACCATGAAATCGAAAACCTGATCACCGCTTCCCCCAAAAACCTCAAGCCTAGTGAAGTGACAGCTAATCTGATATTTCTTGCTTCAGTAGGAAAGATAAGGTACAGACAGCACTCAGAGCTATAGCCTGCTCTGGGAGACTGTAGTCAGAGAAATTTGACAATGGGGGGAGGGGGTGTAGATTTGGCAGAGGTCTGGTTAGCAGTAAGGCTTCCTCAGGGAGCCGGAATTGGATTTGGGGCCCTGCCAGAGTTCACATTTTTACAGGTTGGCCGAGTTGCAGTTTGTTAGCCAGCCAGTAATAAACCCCTGTGCAAGAATTTAAAGTTTATGAGGCATGGCTTCTTAATGCCTCTCCTTGGCTCCCTACAGCCAAGGGCTTAAGGAGCCTGGCCTAGCCTGGGTGTTGTTTTGTCAATCTACAGAGTTATTTGGGGAAAGAATTTTTTAAAAAGGGTTTCCACAGACTCAAGGTCTTCAATCCTCTTTTGGAGAAATAAAAGAGAGCCACTCGGTCCTCTAGGCATTCACATTCAAGCAGTGGGAGTTTGTGCCTGGGGTGAGGAGTATGCTGATGGAGACTAGAAGAATGCTAGGTAGCAAGGATTCTCAATGTTTTGAAAGCCAGGTAAGCTACAGTTCCCCCCCACCCCCGGTAAATAAAAATGGGAGAAAGCCCCCTACTAGCCAGCAACCGCCTGGGTCTCATAACACACTGGTTCTCCCCACCAAAGTGGCACCTCCGCCCTCAGGTTTTTGAACTTGGGATAGGGTGGGGAGGAGTAACTGAGGGATCAAAAATGTGCTTTGATCTCCCGTCCACCACCCCCATAGCCCAAGGCCTGCCAGTTTGGGACACTCTCCCCCCAAACTCCCCCCAGTGATCTAGCATCCCAGGCCCTAGACGCTGGGGACGGGGTTGTCCCGTAGGTGATGGCCGCAGCCCAGGTGTGGCAGAGCCCAGTTTCCAGGAAGGCTGTAGGGGCGCAGGCCCTCCGGAAAGAGCAGGGTTAAGAGTGCATTCCAGCTGCCGAGGAAGAAGGGGGGCGGGGTAGGGGAGCGCGGAGAAGAGAAACAGACCCGGTCTGTCTGTCGGAGACACAAAGCACGGTTCACAAAGGGGGCCCGAGAGGGGCGAAAGGGGCTGCCCGGGGCAAGGCTCATCCCCACACCTGCGAGGGGGTTGGGGGAAGAATGTGGCCGGCGCATTCCTCTGCTGGAGCCAGCGGGAGAGAACTTCCCATGTCGAGACTGGGTGAGGGGCTCAGCTATCCGGCACCCCGGAGGAGGGGGTCAAGGTAGGCAGTGGATACCGGACGAGGGGATGGATGTCACAGGCGCTCTGCTGCCCAGCCTTCTCTGTCAGCCACCACCCCCAATCCCAGTCGTCCCCCCTCGGACCTGAGGCGGCGCCAGGAGCCCCTTGCCCCTGCCCGAACACTCCTCGAGCGGGCCACACCAGAGCGATCACGTGCGGCGCCTGCCCCGCGGTTCCACCCGGAGGGTCTTACCTTTCCCCAGCGCCTGGCCGGGCTCCTGCTCCGCGCCTCCCGCCTCCAAGGTCGCTTCAGCCTCCCCGAAGCCCACCCGGCAGGGCTCGGAGGCCGCGCACTGCAACCAGCAAACCTGCGCCGGAGGGCAGAGCGGGAAGGGGGAGGCTGGGTCACAGGCGTGCCCGGCCCCCCATCCTGCGGGGTCATCCCGGGCCCTCTGGGACTCCCTTGGCCCCAGGTAGCCCAGCCCGGAGCTCTCCCAGACGCCACCTCCCCGTGCGGACCCCGCCCGCCCCCCAGGGAGAAGTCCCAGCCGGGGCCAGGGCGAGGCTGTGGAGTACCTGGAGGAGGAGGAGAGACGCGAGAGGTCCACGAGGGAGCCCCATGGTTGGAGAGAGAGGAGTGAGGCAGCTGCCGCGACTGCGACCGGGTGCTCGGCTCAGCTCTCGCTCCTCTGAGCACCGCTGCCCGCAGGAGCGAGCGGGAGGAGGCCAGGTGAGCGCAGGTGGGTGCTGATTGGTCCAGCGCCACGAGGTCCCGCCCCTTCGCAGGTGGGACCGCTGCGGGTGCGGTTGAGGCCCCCGCGAACCCCTCCAAGCCTCCCGGACGCCCTCCTTCACTGTCCTGGTTTTTCTGGAGCTTTTCTCGGCAGGGACTCAGCCCCTGTCTCGCAGTTCTGGGTTCGAGGAGAAAAGAACACCCAGCGCACTCCTCAGCCTCCTCAGTGTGGGAAGAGAAATGTTGCCTTGCCTTGCGGCTACAGCGGAAAAAAAGTGGAGACGCATCTGAAGTCTACTGAAAACAGAGGCTCCGCATTCATGCTCCCCGGAGGCGCTGTTATCCCAAAGCTTTGATGCTGGACCGTGTATCCTCCTACACCCGCTACAGCGGGGCCGCCCAAGCCTCTTTCTGCATCTCCCGTGCCAGCCCGCCGAGAGGATCCTCAGGGGTTTAAAACTAGCAAGTCCCGAGGGACCGCGTTACTGAATTGGATTCAACTTCCCCATATTTTTATTATTTTATTTCTTTATGTTTTTGGAGACAGGGTCTCACTCTGCCGCCCAGGAATGCAGTGGCGCGAACTCGGCTCAACGCGGCCTCGACCTCCCGGGGTCAAGCGATTCTTCTGCCTCAGCTCCCGCGTAGCTGACACTACAGGCTCGCGCCACCACACCCGGCTAACTTTTAAAACAATTTTGTAGAGATGGCGGGGGGTGGGGTGGGGGTGCAGTGTCTCCCTATGTTGCCCAGGCTGGTCTCGAACTAGTGGAAAGCGATCTTCCGCCTCCCAGAGTATTCAGGTTCCAGGCGTGAGCCGCCGCATCCTGTCCGCTGCTTCCATTTTACAGCGAAACAAATGGAAGCTAGGAGAAAAAGTCCCAGAGTTTGGAAGCTGTAGTGGTGCCAAAGGGTGCGAGCTAAAAGCGGTTATTAGTCCCATAACTTCCAGCACCCCAAACCCCCATGTAAGTAACTATTTCTCAACTTCCTGTGAAATGTAAATAAAGGCAATTTTTAAAACGCAGAGGTTTTGAAATTGGTCTAAAATACTGTACATAATCTGAGTAAAAATTGCTTGCTGTGCAAAGCAGCCTCCAGAGTCTCCGAAAACAGCTCTCCCACACTCTTCCTAGGAGATAAACGCCAGACCTGGGATTCGTTCCTCCAAGTTACTGTCATTCCACTACATTAGACATGAAGTGCGTTTCCTCTTTGCCGCAAACGTGTGGGCCCTGGCCATGAAAACGGTCCTGAGTCTCAATCACTACCCCGCAAGCCCTTCCCCACGGGGCTGAGCTTTCCCGGCCAGTCTCTCTCGCCGGTGCCCTCACTCATTCCCCGCCTTCTTCTGCTGCTCGAGATGCCCTCGATGCCGCCTTCGGGTCCTTCTCCCTCCTCCTCCCAGCTCAGATATAGGGGTTTGAGGAACTAACTGGAGGGGATTTTTGTTTTTTGTTTTTTTGAAATGAAGTTTCACTGTCGCCCCCTGCCGTGGAAGGATCTCGGCTCATCGCAACCTCCACCTCCCGGGTTCAAGCGACTCTCCTGCCTCGGCCTCCCGAGTAGCTGGGATTACAGGCGCCCGCCACCATGCCCGGCTAATCTTTGTGTTTTTAGTAGACAGGAGGTTTCACCTTATTAGCCAGGCTGGTCTCGAACTCCCTACCTAGGGTTATCTGCCCGCCTTGGCCTCCCAAAGTCCTGGAGACAGGCGTAAGCCACTGCGCCTGGCTTGGAGTTTTAAATGATAGATTCTTTGACCTTCAATAGCTAGCCTGGTAACCTACCCGTCCTCCTTCCCGCCAGGCTTGTGGCTAAGCGATGGACTGCTTGCGTTGCTATGGTAGGGGTCTTGCTGTCAGACCCAGCATGGGCTCTAAGCCGGCCCTGCCTGAGTTCAAACTCAGGTCCCACCCCTTACTAGCACTGACGCCTCTGCTAAGTGAAATGAACCCCTTGGGCCTCAGTTCTGCATCTGTGAAATGGGGCTGCTATGATCTTAATATTTTACCCTCTCATAGATGAGTATTAAATAAATTAGCAGGTTTAAAACGCTAAACTCAGTACCTGGCACAGAACGAGTGCCCAAATGCTGCCTGGTATTAATGCTCTCAGATGCCTGGCTCTTTCTAGCACCCCCACATCCCCCGATTAAGAGAAGGAAAAGCGTCGTCATCCTCCAATTTCATGGCTGAGGGTACAACGAGCAACTGGCATCTGGGACCTCGAGAGCACTCCCTCATCCGGCGGCTGAGGCCAGCAGCTGGGGCTGGGACTGAGGCCGGGGGTGGACCACGCTGGGGGAAGCCTGGGGCTGCTCGCTGAGCTCCGCCCCTCCCGGCCTGGATCTCCCGCAGGGAGCTTTCCGTGCTCGAGGGGAGGGAGGTCTCTGCGCACACGCGCGGCGCAATGGAAAGGGCCCCAGACGGGACAGGATGGCCAGGCCTTCGCCCGCGCCCGCCCGGAGCCAGACGAAGCCATTAGGCGGACGGTTAAATACAAACGAGCCTCGGGATACAGGCCCTAATTAAGTAAACACCCGGCTGGAGGGCTGTTAAGCGCGCTCATTTCCGCCCCCTTCCCGAGCACTAAGCATTCCGGGCGGAGGCAGAGAGAGGAGCAAAGATTGGAGAGTCAGCTCTTCCGCCTGCAACGCGGGCCGCACCGCTGCCTTCTCCTTAGCTCCCCTTGCAGGTCATTCACTCATTCATTCACTTCATAAACATTCGCTGACAGCGGGCGATGTGTCAAGCACTTCAGATACAACAGTGAACAAACAAACATCCCTGCGCCCTAGGACTTGCCATGCAGTGTGGAGGGTAGAGGAAAGTGAAGAAATAAGTGTAAATACGGTATGTTAGATGGTAACATGTGCTGCGTACAAGAACAAGGACGGAGTGGGGGGGGGGCTGTGGTTCACGCCTGTAATCCCATTTAGGAGGCTGAGGTGGGTGGATGGCTTGCGCCTAGGAGTTTGGGACCAGCTTGGGCAACATATCGAGACACCCGTCTCTACAAAAAACACGAGAAAAAAAATGATCCAGGCCTGCTGGCAAGGACCTGTAGTCCCAGCTACTCAGGAGGCTGAAGCGGGAGGACAGCTTGAGCCCAAGAGGCTGGGGCTGCAGTGAACTATGATCACACCACGGTACTCCAGCCTGCTTTATTTTTTGAGGAACCACCAGACTGTTTTCCATGGCGACTGCGCCAATTTTATTTAAGACGGAGTTTCACTGCCACACCCAGGTTGCAGGGCAGTGGCGAGATCTCGGCTCACTGCAGCCTCTGCCTCCCGGGTTCCAGCGATTCTCCTGCCTCAGCCTCCCAGTAGCTGGGACTACAGGTGCAAGCCACCATGCCCGGCTAATTTTTGTATTTTTAGTAGAGATGGGGGTTCACCATGTTGGCCAGGCTGGTCTCGAACTCCTGACCTCAAGTGATCTGCCCGCCTCGGCCTCCCAAAGTGCTGGGATTACAGGCGTGAGCCACCACACCTGGCTGCGACTGCGCCCTTTTACAGTCCTACCAGCGGCACAGAGTGAGACCCTATCTCAAAAAAGGGGGGGAGGGGGAGGATTGAGATTGGAATTGGAAATAAAGTGATTCACAGGTGTTCCAGTCAGAGTCTAGCAGGAAACAGAATCGAACTTAAGAGGTTCAAGTCTTAAGGAAGGGACTAGAAAAATGCGCAGGGTTCAGGGAATCCGGACAACAGGGTTGTTGAGGCACCAGAGACAAGCAAGAGCTGGAAGGCATGACTATTTTGAGGACTGAGGACAGAGAGGAAATCGCGTTATTGGAAGTCCGAATATAAGCGGATAGAGAAGTGTGGGATCCGTTCCCAAATGCAGCTGTGGTCAAGGAAGGCACAGCCACTGCCCAGAGCAGAGCAGAGAAAGTGCAGGAAAAAAATACCCAGCATCTCCCCCTCTTGCTTTTCATCTCCTGGTGGCACCTCCCATTCACCGAACCCACTCAGAAGCCTGAGGCAAAAAAGCCCAGGTGCTTTCTATAGGGGTTTTTCTCCCCAGTCACAGGAGAGGGTACAGAAGGGCAGAAAATGGATGGGAGCTGGGAGAGCAAATAAGAAAGCCCAGAGGCCTTCCTCAGAAAGTGGCATTTGAACAAAGACTTGAAGGAAGTGAATGAACCATGCTACAGCTAAGGATATCCAAAGAAAGAGCATTCCAGGCAGAGAAAACAGGGCAGAGGCCCCGAGGCAGTGGATTACTTAGAACAGCAAGAAAGCCAGTGTGGCTGGAGTATAGAGAGCAAGTAGGAAGTGAGTCAGAGTATGGGAGGGTGGGGAGCACACCTTACAGAGCCCTGTGGGCCATGGTAAGAACTTTGGCTTCTATTTGGGGAAGGAGGAGAGGCAGCCACTCACTACTGGTTTTGAGCAGAGGAGTGATGAGAAAATGACAAGCGACCAGGGAATCAGGGAGGCTGAGGGGGGCTCCATTGCAGTTATCCAGGCAGAAGAGGAAATGGCTTGGTTCAAGTTGGTCACTGTGGAGTGGGTCTAAAACAGGCTTGTTCTTTTTTTTTTTTTTTTTT
>PVKP010050992.1:0-13138 GCA_004027715.1 Plecturocebus donacophilus | reverse complement strand
AAACTCATGGGGTTTGACTCCAAAGCCTTAATACTGTCAAATTAGTTATGAGTAAAGTTACGTGAAACATCCACTTGCCTACTGAGAGACGTCAATAAGGAAAAGACAAAGTCAATGCATGTGAGTTGGGACTAAAATGATGAACAAGTCTTAGTCAAGTAGAAAAAGGAGCAGAGACCAGATTGGGTAAACAGTGAACAGTGGGAAAAAAGACAGAAGCAAAGGTGCAACATAGTTTGAGATGTCAAGAAGAAAGATAAAGGAGACTAAACTGGAAATACAAGGGAGGCGAGCTGGCAAAAGTGCTGTGGACAGGCAGGTCCACCCTCTCATGGTATGAGCGTACAAACAGCAAAGCAAAGGAGGCTGATCTGTCTTTATTTTATGATTTATTTTTATTTTTGCCTAGAATATATTTCTTTCTTTTTATAATTATTATTTTAAATTTGGGGCTACATAAGCAGATTTGTTACATGGATAGATTACATAATTCTGAGGTTTGAACTTCTATTGACTCCATTACCCAAACAGTAAACATAATACTCAATAGATAGTTTTTTGACCTTTCCCTCCTCTTCCTCTTCCCCTCTTTGGAGATTCCAGGGTCTGCTGTTTCTGTCTTTATGTCCATGTGTACACATTATTTAGCTCCCACTTGAAATTGAGAACATGCAGCATTTAATTTTCAATTTCTGTGTTAATTAGCTTAGGATAAAAGCCTTCAGCTGCATCCATGTTCCTGTTAAGAACACAATTTCATTTTTTATGACTGAGTAGTATTCCACATATATATATATATATATATATATATACACACACATATAGTAGCACATATAGTCTAGTAGCATTCTATATACATATAGATTTTCTTTATCCAGTCATCTGTTGATGAATACAGGTTGATTCCATAACTTTGCCACTGAGAATAGTGCTGAAATAAACATAACAAGTGCAGCTGTCTTTTCTACACAATGATTTCTTCTCTTTTGAGTAGATACCAAGTAATGGGGTTGATTGCTGGGTCTAATGGTAGTTCTTCTTTTAGTTCTTTGAGGGATCCCCATACTGTTTTCTGTAGAGGTTGTACTAATTTACCTACTCCTTTTCTGCACATCCATGTCTATCTCTGCTGTTTTTGGCTTCCCAATAATTACCATTCTAACTATTGAAAGATGGTATTGCATTGTGATTTTAATTTGCATTTCACTGATGATTAATAATGTTCAGCCGTTTTTCATACGTTTGTTAGCCACTTACATGTCTTCTTTTGAGAAATGTTTGTTCATATCCTTTACCAACTTTTTAATGTGATTGTCTTCTTCTTGTTGAGTTATTTGAGTTCCTCATGGATTGTGGATACTAATTCTTCTTCAGGAGCATAATTTGAAGTATTTTTTCTCATTCTGTAGGTTGTCTGTTTACTCTGTTGATTATCTCTTTTGCTGCACAGAAGCTTTTTCATTTAATTAAGTCCCATTTATCTATTTTTTATTCTGTTGCATGTGCTTTTGAGGTCTTCAACATAAATTCTTTGCCTAGATCAATGTCTAGAAGAGTATTTCCTAGGTTTTCTTCTAGGATTTTTACAGTTTCAGGACTTGCATTTAAGTCTTTAGCCCATCTCGAGTAAATTTCTGTATATGGTGACAGATTGGGGTCCAGTTTCATTGTTTTATTTATGGTCATCCAATTGTCCTAGTGCCATTTATTGAATATGGTGTTGTCTATCTTTGTCAGCTTTG
The DNA here is from genome assembly GCA_004027715.1 of Plecturocebus donacophilus. NCBI lineage: Eukaryota > Metazoa > Chordata > Mammalia > Primates > Pitheciidae > Plecturocebus > Plecturocebus donacophilus. The sequence continues at coordinate 11,396 of PVKP010050992.1, read as the reverse complement.
TTGAAGACTGCTTAATTGTACATAAGTGGCTTTATTTCTTGGTGCTCTATTCTGTTCTATTGATCTCTTGTGTCTAATTTTGTATCAGTACCATGGAGTTTGGCTTACTGTAGTCTTGTTGTACAATCTGAAGCCACATAATGTGATGTCTGACTTTTTCTTTTTATTTAAGATGACTTTGGTTATTTAGGCTCAGTTTTAGCTCCATATGAATTTTAGGATTGTTTTTTATAATTCTGTAAAAATGACATAGGTAATTTGATAGGAATTGCACTTCTGCAATTTTGTAGATTGCTTTGAACAGTATGGTTATTTTAATGATGTTGATTCTTCCAATCCATGAGCTCAGAATGTTTTTTCATTCGTTTGTGCAATCTACACAATTTCTTTCATCAGTGTTTTATAGTTCTCCTTGAAGAGATCTTTCACTTCCTTAGTTAAATATATTCCTAGGTATTTTACTTTTGTGTATGGCCATTGTAAATAGGACTAAGTTCTTGATTTGGTTCTCAGTTTGAATGTTAGTGGTATACAGAAACACTACTTATTTTTACACATTTATTTTGTATACTGAAACTTTGCTAAAGCCAGTGATTAGGTCAAGGCATCTTTTGGAGGGATCTTTAGGGTTTTCTAGGTTTATAAGATCATGTTATCAGTGAGCAGAGATAATTTGACTTCTTCTTTTCCAATTTGAATGCTTTTCATTTCTTTTTCTTGCTTGATTGCTCTGGCTACGACATCCAGTACTATGTTGATTAGGAGCGGTGGCAGTAGACATCCTTGTCTTATTTCAGTTCCAAGGGAAAATGCTTTTTATCTTTTCCCCATTCAGTACAATGTTGGCTGGAAGTCTGTCATATATGGCTCCTATTTTGAAATATGTTCCTTCAGTGTCTACTTTGTTGAGGGTTTTTATCATGAAGTAATGTTGGATTTTACTGAATACCATTTTTGCATATATTAAGATGACTGGCAAGACATGGTGGCTCATGGCTGTAATCCCAGCACTTTGGGAGGCAGAGGTGGGCAGATCACCTGAGGTCAGGGGTTAGAGACCAGCCCGGCCAACATGGCAACACCTTGTCTCTACTAAAAATACAAAAATTAGCTGGGCATGGTAGTACATGCTTGTAATTCTCAGGAGGTTGAGGCAGGGGAATCATTTGAATCCGGAAAGTGAAGGCTACCATGAGCCGAGCCCTCGCCACTGCACTCAAACTTGGGCAACAGAGCGAGATTCCATAAAAAAAAAAAAAAAAAAAGATGATCATATGCTTTTCTAATTCTTTTTATGTGGTAAATTATTTATTGACACGTGTATGTTAAAACATCCTTGCATTCCTGAAATAGAACCCACTTGATGGTGATATATAATATCTTTTTGATGTGCTGTTGGATGTCGTTTGTTAGTATTTTCTTGAGAATTTCTGCATCAATGTTCATCAGAGATATTCCCCTTTAGTTTTCTTTTTTGTTGTTGTGTTCTTGCCTGATTTTGGTATCAGGGTCATACTGGTTTCAAGAATGAGTTAAAAAGGTTTACCTCTTCCTTGATTTCTTTGAATAGTTTCAGTATGATTGGTCCCAGCTCTTTGTATGTCTAGTAAAATCTGGCTGTGAATTTGTCTGGTTCTGAGCTTATTTTTGTTTAGAGATTTTTTTTTTTTTTAAATTATGGACTCAATTTCATTACTTACTTTTGGTCTGTTTAGGATTTTCTACTTCTTAAGGGTTCAGTCTTGGGAGGTTGTATGCTTCCAGGAGTTTATCCATTTCCTCTAAGTTTTCTAGTTTGTGGGCCTAGAGATGCTCATAATAGTCTCTGATGAACTTTGCATTTCTGTGGTATCAGTGGCATTGTCACCTTTATCATTTCCAATTGTGATTTTTTAAATCCTCTTTTTTCCCTTGGTTAATCCAGCTAGTGGTCTATCTATTCTGTTTATCATTTCAAAGAGCCAACTTTTTGTTTTTTTGATCCTTTATCAGTTTTTTTTTGGTCTCAATCTTATTTAGTTCTGCTCTGATCTTTGCCTTTTTTTTTTCTTTATATATATATATTTTTTATTGCACTTTAGATTCTGGGGTACATGTGCAGAACATGCAGGATTGTTGCATAGGTACATACATGGCAATGTGGTTTGCTGCCTCCAACCCTCTGTCACCTATATCTGACATTTCTTCCCTTGTTATCCCTCCTCAACCTCCCTACCCTCACTGTCCCTCCCCGTTCCTCCCCCACAGACCTCAGTGTGTGATGCTCCCCTCCCTGTGTCCATGTGTTCTCATTGTTCAACACCCGCCTATGAGTGAGGACATGTGGTGTTTGATTTTCTGTTCTTGTGTCAGTTTGCTGAGAATGATGGTTTCCAGATTCATCTATGACCCTACAAAGGACATGAATTCATCATTTTTTTATGACTGCATAGTATTCCACAGTGTATATGTGCCACGTTTTCCTTGTCCAGTCTATCATCAATGGGCATTTGGGTTGGTTCCAGGTCTTTGCTATTGTAAACAGTGCCAAAATGAACATACATGTGCATGTGTCTTTATAATAAAACGATTTATAATCCTTTGGATATACACCCAGTAATGGGATTGCTGGGTCAAATGGACTTTCTATTTCTAGGTCCTTGAGGAATCACCATACTGTCTTCCACAGTGGTTGAACTAATTTACACTCCAACCAACAGTGTAAACATGTTCCTATTTCTCCACATCCTCTCCAGCATCTGTTGTCTCCAGATTTTTTAATGATTGCCATTTTAACCAGTGTGAGATGGTATCTCAATGCAGTTTTGATTTGCAATTCTCTAATGACCAGTGATGATGAGAATATTTTCATATGCTTGTTGGCCTCATATATGTCTTCTTTTGAAAAGTGTCTGTTCATGTCCTTTGCCCATTTTTGAATGGGTTTGTTTGTTTGTTTCTTGTAAATCTGTTTTAGTTCTTTGTGGATTCTGGATATTAGCCCTTTGTCAGATGGGTAGATTGCAAAAAAATTTTTCCCATTCTGTTGATTGCCGGTTCACTCTAATGATTGTTTCTTTTGCTGTACAGAAGCTCTGGAGTTTAATTAGATCCCATTTGTCTATGTTGGCTTTTGTTGCCAGTGCTTTTGGTGTTTTAATCATGAAGTCCTTGCCTATGCCTATGTCCTGAATGGTTTTGCCTAGGTTTTCTTCCAGAGTTTTTACGGTGTTAGGTCTTAAATGTTTAAGTCTTTAATCCAACTGGAGACAATTTTAGTGTAAGGTGTCAGGAAAGGGTCCAGTTTCTGCTTTCTGCACACTGCTAGCCAGTGAATCTCCTGGTCTGTGGGCAGTAATAACTCATTTGGAAATGCGGTGATCACTCATCCACTGTGGTGTTCTCGCTGGGAATTGCATTCCAGAGCTATTCCTATTCGGTCATCTTTGATCCCTTCCCCTTTTCTTTTTTAACTAGCTTTGAGTTTGGTTTGTTCTTGTTTTTCTAGCTCCTTGAGGTGCAATGTTACACTGTTAATTTGAGATCATTCTGTCTTTTTTATGTAGGCATTTAATGCTATAAACCTTCCTCTTAGCAATGCTTTGCTGCATCCCACAGGTTTTGGTATGTTGTATCTACTTTTATTCATTTCAAAAAATCTTTTGATTTATAGCTTAATTTTGTTGTTTACCCAAGGGTTTTTTTTAGGAGCAAGTTGTTTAATTTTCACATACTTGGGTAGTTTGAGAGTTCCTCTTGTTATTGATTTTCAATTTTGTTTTACTGTGGTCTGAGAAGATATTTGATATTATTTTCATTTAAAAAATTCATTGAAACTTGCTTTATGGCTAAGCACATGGTCAATTTTGGAGAATATTTCATGTATAGATGAGAAAAAGTACACGTTCTTTTGATGTCAAGTAAAATGTCCTATAAATGTCTTTCCATTTGGTCTAGAGTCCAGTTTAAGCTCAGAGTTTCTTTGCTGATTTTCAGCTTTTATAATCTGACTAATGCTGCCAATGAGGTACTGAAGTCTCCCCAAATTACTCTATTGCTGTCTATCTCTTGTATTAGGTCTAGTAGTATTTTGTTTTTAAAATAAATCTGGGTGCTCTGCTACTGGGTGCAGATATATTTTGGAGAGTTAAATCCTGTTGAACTGATGAATTGTGTTAAATTTAAACTAGTGGAAAAATATTTCCACCTTTTTCCTTGGTTAATCTAGCTAGTAGTCTATCTCTTTTGTTTATCATTTCAAAAAAACAATGTTTTGCTTTGTTGATCCTTTATCAACTTAATTGAAGTGGAACTTTAATTAAGTTCCACTTCTGGACTTACTTGAAAAAGACCAAACTTACCCTCCTGCTGTAATTAACTAGAAAAAAGGGATAAAACATATGAAACAACTGTTTTCATATACCAAAAAATAGGCAGCATAGGAGTTTGATCTCTACAGTTCCCTTCAATCTTCATAGATTTCTGTCTAAAGACAATTTTAAAATCATAGATGCTGGAAGGAAAACCCAAAAAAGCCAACCAGTTTTGCTGAGTTGAGGAAATACAGATAGGAGTCTAGGTAGGCTGACATGACTAAAAGATCAGGAACAGAGTTCCAGAGAAAAAATACATTTGCAGAAAAGAAGGGTCAAAAATCTGCATTAAGGTTTCTAAATTTTAGCTAGATAGTAAGTGGCACATGTATACAATAAAATTCTACAAGTACAAGCAAAGAACCACCAAGAAAATATAAGTTGAATAATTCCCAAAGCTTTTACAGGGACAAAAGATGTTTGATGTCTAAAGAGCTAGAGTGGAGAGCTATCATTGACCACATGAGACAGGATGGTCTTGCAGACCTCAGTGGGGAAGATAATTATTAGTAAGACTGAATTATCACTGGTATGAAGGATGCCCCAGACTAGCCTAAGCAAAGATTAAAAACAAGCCTTAAAGGGATCAACTGAGTCACATGTTGTTTAAGTTATCTGCGTAAACAAAACCAGATACCCTAAAGCCATGCACAAAACCTAGACACTCAGCAACATAATATGCATAGTGTCTAGCACTTAATAAAAAAATTACTAGACCAGTCAAGTATCAGGAAAGTACACTCACATTTTTTAAATCAATAGAAACAGACCCAGGAATGACAGGAGATGAATCAGCAAATAAGGATATTCATATTAAGGTAGTTTTTGGTAACCACCGTCAAATATTAAAGAAAAACATGAACATAATGAGAAGAAAACAGAAGATACGAAAAAAGAACTCAGTGGAACTTGTAAAGTGAAAACTATAGTATCTGAAATAAAAAGTCCACTGAATGGAAATCACTTAAGATTAGACATTGCAGAAGAAAATAACAAACTTGAAGATGTAAAATTTGGATCTATTCCAACTGAAGCATGTAAAGGAAAGAACAGCAGAACCTTGTGACATAAGTAAACATTCTAGCGTACTGTGTCATTGTAGTCCCAGAATAAAACCAGAGATGGAGACAGTAAAATCACTGAAGGAATAAGGGTCAAAAGTTTTCCCAATTTGATATATACCATAAACTCTTAAATCCAAGAGCCCAGTTAACCTCAAGAAAGAGAAAAACATGGCTGGGCATGGTGGCTCATGCCTGTAATCCCAGCACTTTGGGAGGCTGAGGCCAGTGGATCACCTGAGGTCAGGAATTACAGACCAGAATGGCTAACACAGTGAAACCCCACCTCTACTAAAAATACAAAAATTAGCTGGCTGTGGTGGTGGGCACCTGTGATCCCAGCTACTCAGGAGGCTGAAGCAGAAGAATCGCTTGAATCTGGGAGGCGGAGGTTGCAGTGAGCCGAGATAGCACCACTGCACTTCAGCCTGGGCAACAAAAGTGAAACTGTATCTCCAAAAAAAAAAAAAAAACTCAGAAAAAAAGAAAGAGGAAAACACCCACACACACACATATACCAATGCACATCATAATAAAAATCCTATAAAGCAGCAATAGAGGCAAAAGTTGAAAAGAACCAGTTTAGATGGGGAAGGAGTGGGGAGACACATTTTATAACAAGTAACAAAAATATAAATACCAGGGACTTTGTGGTAGGCAGAATAATGGGCCTCTAAAAATGTCCATGTCCCAATCCTCAGCTATGAATATATTACATGGGAATATAATATAATAATAAATAAAAGGGGAATTAAAATTGCATATGGAATAAGGTTGCTAATCAGCTGAACTTAAGATAAGAAACTCATCCTATATTATACTTAATTGACATAATGCAATTACTGGGTCCTTCTAAAGTGAAATAGAAAGGCAGGGGAGTTAGTATCACAGTGATACATCACAAGAAAACCTCAATCAGCCATGGCTAGCTTTGAAGACAGTTGGAAGCCATAAACCAAGGAATGTGGGCAGCTTCTATAATGTAAAAAAAGGCAAAGAAATGTATGCCTGAGATCCTCCAGAAAGAACATATCACTGCTAATATAATTTTTGTCGATTTTGAATTTCTGACCTGAAGAATGACAATATAAGGAATTTGTATTGTTTTAAGCCATCAAGTTTTTGGTAATTTGTCACAGCAGTAACAGAAAACAAATATAGATTTCTTGTCAGAAACTGTGCAAGCACAAGACTAAAGAACAATATCTTAAGTGAGGAAAGAAAAAAAACCTGTTAACTGAGAATTCTCCATTCAGTAAGAATATCTTTCAAAAATGAGAAATAAATAATTTCAAGAAAGTAATGGCCAAATAAATTTTCCAACTGCAAATCTACATAATGAGAAATGTTAAGGAAGTTATTCACGCAGAATAAAAATGATATGTAATGAAAGCTGGATCTATGCAAATGAGTAAAATAAACCAGAAATGCTAATTATGAGTATGAATATAAAATACATTTTTGTCATTAAAATTTTTTTAAAGATAATGACTTAAATGCAAGTAGTAGCAATATATTGTTTTGGTTATAACATATGTAGATATAAAATATATGACAATAAGAGAACAAAACAGAAGGGAGAATGAAAGTATACTGTTGTAGAGTTCTTATGCCACCTGTGAAGTTGTGCAATACTATTTGAAGATAGATTGTGATAAATTAAAGGGGCACAACACTAGAGTGACCACTGAAAATATAAAACAAAGATGTATAGCATATAAGCCAATGGTGGGAATAAGACAAGATACAGTTGTTCCTCAATATCCATGGAAGAGTAGTTCATCTGTGGTATCCCACAGATACCAAAATCCACGGATACTAAAGTCCCATATATAAAATGGCATAGGACTTGCATACAACCTACATACATCCTCATGTAGACTTTAAATTACCTCTGTAATAATATAAATGTTATGTAACATAATTTAAATGCTATGTAAATAGTTGTTATGCTGAATTGTTTGGAGAAGGATGACAAGAAAGTTCGACTTTACATATTCATTATAGGTACAACTATCTGTTTTTGTTGTTGAAGTTTTTTAATCTGTAGTTGGTTGAATCCACAGATACAGAACCTACAGATACAAAGGGCTGGTTATACTAAAGAATACTAAACTAATCAATAAGAAAAAAGGGAAAGAGAAAAAAGAAGGAAAACAATAGATGAAACAAATAGTAGAAAAATATAAAGATCATAAATTAAACTCAACCCTATCATTACTACATTAAATGTAAATGGTCTAAATGCCCCAATCAAAAGCCAGAGATTGTTTGGCTGGATAAGAAAAATAAGGCTCAACTTTATGCTCTCTAGAAAAAGAAATCCACTTAAAATATAAATACACAATTAGGTTAAAAGTAAAAGGATAAACAGGTGTATCATGCAAACACTAATAAACCATAATAAAGCTGAAGTAGCTATATTAAAAATAGACAAATCAGACTTCAGAACAAGATATGTTACCAGGTAGAAAGGAGGAACAATACCTAATGATAAAGGGATCAATTAAAAAAGAAGATACAATTCTAACTATGTTTGCATCTAAAAGCAGAACTTCAAAATACATAATGCAAAAACTAACAAAAATAAAATGAAAGAAAGACAAAATTCCCCAACTGACAAAACAGAAAGGAAAAACAGACAACAGAAAATTGTAACTAGAGAGTATAGCCTTCTCTTAAACTGATAAATTAAGTTTGAAAGAAAATCAGTAAAGACACAGAAGACTTAAACAACACTATCAAAGCAATGAAGACATTTATACAAAACCCTGAAAACCTGACAGGTCACCCTTGCAGCTGGGGAATGAACTGGAGGGAACAGAGGCTGGAGGCAGACATATCAATTGAGAAGCAATTATGATAATGTGGATAGAAAGTAGAAAAACATGTGAGAGATAATCTAGAGTCAAGAATGCCTCTGAAGTTTCATGCTGGGAAATTGATGGGGATATGAAAGTTCAAAAAGGTAAATATTTTGTTTGATGATTACAGCAACAAATATTCCCAAATACATTGCTTTATTAATAAAAATACTTCCATGAATTTTATAATATCTATTAGGTATGCTTTCTAACCATCTTCTGTGTTGCTGCTATAACATTTCATTGCAGGTGTACATGCTTTTATTGTGCTTTGCTTTACTATGCTTTATAGATAGTTAATTTTTGTTTTATTTTTATTTTTTTTGTTTGTTTTTACAAATTGAAGGTCTGTGGCAAACTCAGTCAAATGAATCTACTGGCACCATTTTCATAACATGATGTGCTCACTTTGTGTATATTACTTTGGTAATTTTCATGGCATTTCAAACTTTCCCATTATTATTTTGTCTGTTATGGTGATCTGTGATCAGTGATCTTTGATATAATTATTGTAGTAGTTTTGGGGTACCACAGACCACGCCCACATAAGATACAAACAATCAATAAATATTGTGTGTGTGTGTGTTCCCACTTCTCCACCAAAACGCTGTTCATCTCTTTTCCTCTTCTCAACCTCCATATTCCCTGAGATACAACAGTATTGAAATTAGGCCAATTAGTAACCATACAATAATTAATAGCCCTACAATTAATAGTGCTACAGGCCTCTAAGTGTTCAGGTGAAAGAAAGAGTTACATATGTCTCACTTTAAATCAAAGTCAGAAGTAATTAAGTTTAGTGAGTCAGGCATGTCCAAAGTGGAGACAGAATGAAAGCTAGTTCTCTAATGTGAGATAGCCAGGTGGTTAATGCAAAAGAAAAGCTCTTGAGGGAAATTTAAAGTGCTGTTTCAGTGAAAAAAACGAATGATAAGAAAGCAAAAACAACGTTATTGTTGATAGAAAAATTTTTAGTGGTCCGATTAGATCATACCAGCCACAACATTCTCTTAAGTCAAAGCCTCATCTAGAGCAAAGCCCTAGCTCTCTTTAATTGTATGAAAATGAAGAGAGTCGAGGAAGCTATAGAAGAAAACTTGAAGCCAGTAGAGGTCAGTTCACAAAGTTTAAAGAAAGAAGCTGTCTCCATAACATAAAAGTGCAAGGTGAAGTACCAGCTGCTGATGAAGAAGCTGTGGCAAGTTATCCAGAAGATCTAGATAAGACAATTATGAAGGTGGCTACACTACAACAGATTTTCAATGTAGATAAAGCAAGAAGCAGATGCCATCTAGGAATTTCATAGCTAGAGAGAAGTCAATGTCTGCTTCAAAACTTCAAAGGACAGGCCGGATTTCTTTGTTGGGGCTAATGCAGCTGGTGACTTTCAGTTGAAGTAAGTGCTCATTGATCATTTGCAAAAATCCTGGAGCCTAGAAGAGTTATGCTAAATCTACTATGCCTGTGCTCCATAAATGGAAGGCCAAAGCCTGGATGACAGCACATCTGTTTACAGCATGATTTATTGAGTGTTTTAGGCCCACTGCTGAGAACTACTACTCAGAAGAAAAGATTATATTCAAAATATTACAGCTCATTGACCATGCACCTGGTCACCAAAAAGCTCTGCTGGAGATGTTTTTAATACAAGGAGATTCATTTTGTTTTCATGCCTGCTAATACATCTATTTAGATCAAGGGGTAATTTTAACTTTGAAGTCTTACTCTTTAAAAAATATATTTGGAAAGGTTATAGCTGTCATTTCATAGGTAGTGATTGAGTCCTCTGGTGGATCTGAGCAAAATCAATTGAGAACCATCTAAAAGGATTCATCATTGTAGATGCCATGAAGAACACTTTTGACTCATAAGAGTTCAAAATATCAACATTAATAGAAGTTTGGAAGAAGTGGATTCCAACCCTCACAGATGACTTGGAGGGATTCAAGTCTTCAGCAGAGGAAAGAATTGCAGAAGTGGTGGAAACAGCAAGAAAATCAGAATAAGAAGTGGAGCTTGAGGATGTGACCAAATTGCTGCAAGTTGCTCATGATAGAATTGCTCATGATAAAGTCACTTATAATAAAATTTGAACAGACAAGGAGTTGCTTCTTATGAATGACCAAAGAAAGTCATTTCTTGAGATGGAACCTACTCCTGGTAAAGATGCTGTGAACATTGTTGAAATAACAAGAAAAGATTTAGAAAATAAAATTTAGTTGATAAAGCAGCAGCAGGGTTTGAGAGGACTGATTCAAATTTTGAAAGAAGTTCTACCCAGTTCTACTGGGTAAAATGCTATCAAATGGCATCTCATGCTACATAGAAATATTTTGTGAAAGAAGAACCAATTGATTGAGAAAACTTCATTTTTGCCTTATTTTCAGAAACTGCCACAGCTAGCCTAACCTTCAGCAACCACGACCCTGACTGTCAGCAGCTGTCAACATGGAAGCAAGACCCACCATGAGAAAACATATCACAACTTGCTGAAGCCTAAGATGATTGTTAGCATTTTTAAATAGTATTTTAAAATTAAGGTACATATATTGTTTTAAATGTATAATGCTACTGCACACTTAATAGAATATAGTATAGCATAAATGTAACCATTCTATGCACTGGGAGCCCCCAAAATGCATGTGACTTGCTTTATTGCTTTAATGTGGTGATCTGGAACCGAAACTATAGTATCTCTGAGGGATGCCTGTATACAAGCTTTCAAAACTGTCTTAAAAGAAATAGAAAATTTTTCTCCAAAAGTGATTTACGTCTGGTTTTCCTTGAATATACAATAAATTTCTATAGATTTTATACATTTTTTATATTTAAACACAATATATTTAATACATACAAAATATATAATGTATTCCTTCTATAAAAATATAAGCAGAGGAGAGAGATCCAAGATGGCCGACTAACAACAGCTCAGGAATATAGCTCCCAGTGAAAGCGCAGAGAACGAGTGGACGCTGCACTTTCCGACGAGTTTTTGTTGCCCACAGACCGGGAGATTCCCGGCGGAGAAGCCACGCGGGTCGCCGGCGCGACTCTTTTGGCCGGCGCGGCTGTTTTGCCGGCACCCAGCGCGGCGCTTCCCGGTGCGGAGTCTACGGGAC
>PVKP010050991.1:0-13137 GCA_004027715.1 Plecturocebus donacophilus | reverse complement strand
GCATCTCCTCCAAGGCCATGGGCATCATGAACTCCTTCGTCAACGACATCTTCGAGCGCATCGCGGGCGAGGCTTCCCGCCTGGCGCATTACAACAAGCGCTCGACCATCACCTCCAGGGAGATCCAGACGGCCGTGCGCCTGCTGCTGCCCGGGGAGCTGGCCAAGCACGCCGTGTCCGAGGGCACCAAGGCCGTCACTAAGTACACCAGCGCTAAGTAAACTTGCCAAGTAAGCGTCCTAAAGTCCAACCCAAAGGCTCTTTTAAGAGCCACTTAAATTGCCTATATTAGAGCTGCAAACACGTGTTTCTAGTTCAGGCTTAAATGTGGGCGGTCTCTTTAAAGGGATGATCATGATCTCATTAGCTGAGTAATGCGTACGGTGCTTGTAATGGAGTCTGGCTAGACTGAAGGCACATGCACTTTGTTAGCACTGGGTAAGGAATATGGCGCCTAGAAAACCAGGGATGTGCAGGAAACTTGTTAAAAAAGTGCTTCCTGGCTCTTGGCGCGAAAATAGATACTTCCGTTGTGCCGAGTGCTGTGGCTTCCTGTTAGGACTTGTTGAAAGCCTATTGTGTCACGTGTACTTTCCACCATTTAAAGGAGTTCTAACGGGTTAGAAGTAAATTTGGCCCCCAGTGGCCTTCCAGAAGGTATGGCTTTCGCTCAGCAGTTGCCTTGTTTTTTTGATTTCTGTTTTTCAGACAGTTCATCTGTCCCCCAGGCTGGAGTGCAGTAGCGCGATCTCGCCTCTGCAAACTCCGCCTCCCGGATTCAAGCGATTTCCTGCCTCAGGCTCCCGAGTAGCCGAGACCAGAGGCGCGCCACCAGCCTGGCCAGTTTTTTTGTATTTTTGGTAGTTTCACCGTATTAGCCAGAATGGTCTCGGTCTCCTGATCTCCAGGTCTGCCAGCCTCTGCTTTCCAAAGTGCTGGGATCACAGGCGCGAGCCACCAACCGGCCCAGCAGTTCCATTACTCAGCTCCTTTTAGGCTGTACCCGGTTCTGTGTTGCTTGCTTCCCCCCTTCGTTTCCACCTCTCCAGCCCACAAGACCTCGAGAAAATGCCAGACCACCAAGCAGGATAGTCTGCAAGGGTAAGGGGAGGAGCATACCTTTTCTCCTGAGTGAAGAAAAGGAACGTGAGATTCACCATCACGGAGATTGTTGGAATAATTTACTAGTTTTTAAGACATGTTCAGCGTTAATTAATTCAATCAATAATTTTTCTTTTTGACAAACAAGAAAGCTTATAAAACTTTGAAAAGGGAAAACAACTGGATTCAGAGGGGAGACAGACTGAGGCTAGAGACAGACCCCACACCCACCCACCGAAGTTTAAGTAGAAGGAAAAGGAACTGGCCCAGGCTCAAGGTCTGAGCAGTTAGGTGGGTGAGTTTTATTGTGTGGAGGCTAGAATGGCTATTTATGCCGGTGACACACAGTGTGAAACATTTTGGAAGAACGGAGTAAAAGGAAGGGTCCACGAGTTTTAATCTAGTTTGTTACCTGGCTAAATTTGTGATTTAGAAATGTAAGCCAGTTTCACAGGGAAATTTTCAAGGCATACGTCTGTGTACATATATTTATTATATTTGGCCACACACTGTTCTAGTCTTTGGAGATATCGCCCACCCTTTGAAGTGCATTCGGAGATTAGCAGTCATATTGTAACGCTTCACACATACAAGACATGTTCACTGTTCATCTAAGTCATCCTACCAGCTATTTGGGGGTTACAGTAATATTTTAAGATGTTTCAACAAATAATTATATGTGTTGTTTACCTATATAGGAGGCACTGATCTATACATGTGATATATTAATTTGTTTAACCTTCACATAATTCTGTGGGATAGGTATAGACATTTTTAAATGTGAAAAATAAAGTAAAACAAAGATGTTGAAGAAATATCTTAATGTATCATTTGCAAAGAGAAGAGAGCAAGGACATAGGCAGAGGGAATAAATCAAGTGAAGGGAAGTGATGGTATAATTTGAATTTCCTGTAGAAGTGTCCCACGCAGGACATCCTTCAGTCACTTTTCTGCCCGACTTAATTTTCATAGACAGTAAAAACTGTATAATTCCTTGACTGATTTTAAGTAGCTGACAAGAGAAAATTCTGCCAGTATAGTGCCTCTGCCTATTGAGATTTTATTTTAATTAATTAAGTTAGTTATTTTTGAGATGAAGTCTCACTCTATTGCCCAAGCTGGAGGTAGAAGTGTCCCACGCAGGACATCCTTCAGTCACTTTTCTGCCCTTGACTTAATTTTCATAGACAGTAAAAATTGTATAATTCCTTGACTGATTTTAAGTAGCTGACCAAGAGAAAATTCTGCCAGTATAGTGCCTCTGCCTATTGAGATTTTATTTTAATTAATTAACTTAGTTATTTTTGAGATGAAGTCTCACTCTATTGCCCAAGCTGGAGTGCAGTGGCATAATCTCGTCTCACTGCAAACTCTGCCTCCCGGGTTCAAGCGATTCTCCTGCCTCAGCCTCCTGAGTAGCTGACATTACAGGCATTGTAACACACACCCGGCTAAATTTTGTATTTTTAGTAGAGACAGAATTTCATCATATTGGCCAGGCTGGTCTCGAACTCCTGACCTCAGATGATCCACCTACCTCACCCTCCCAAACTGCTGGGATTACAGGGGTGAGGTACCGCCCCCAGCCTAGATTTTACTTTTATTTTATTTATTTTTTTGAGACAATCTCACTCTGTCACGAGGAGCCAGGCTGGAGTGCAGTGGCGCGATCCCGGTCACTGCAACTTACGTTTTCCGGGTTCAAGCAATTCTCCTGCCTCAGCCTCCAGAGTAGCTGGGACTACAGGCATGCACCACCACGCCCGGCTAATTTTTGTTTTTTGTTTTTTTGTATTTTTAGTAGAGACGGGGTTTCAGCATGTTGGCCAGGATGGTCTTGATCTCTCGACGTCATGATCTGCTCACCTCAGCCTCTCAAAGTGCGGGGATTACAGGCATGAGCCACTGCACCCGGCCGATGTTATTTTTTAAAAATTGAGAAGTTTAAGAAAAAAAAAATTAGCATACATTTTCTTCAATAAGTATTCTAGGCTCCAGCTACACAGGACTTTTGGTCGTTTGTCTAAAATACACCATGCTGGGACGGGCACAGTGGCTCACACCTTTAATCCCATCATTCTGGGAGGCCGAGGTGGGTGGATCACCCAAGGTCAAGAGTTTGAAACGGGCCTGGCCAAGCTGATGAAACCCTGTCTCTACTAAAAATAGAAACAATTAGCCAGGTGTGGTGGCAGATGCCTGTAATCTCAGCTACTCCGGAGGTTGAGAAAGGAGAATCACTTGAACTCGGGAGGTGAAGGTTGAAGTGAGCTGAGATCTCACCATTGCACTCCAGCCTGGGTTCTATCCTCCTGGAAGAATAAAAATTAAAGAAAAAGTTAAAGGTTTGGGTCATAGTATATAACAGTTGTGAATCAGTTATTTGATTTGGCCTCTATTTTGCCATTTTCAAATAAGGGTAATAAAATCTTATCTAACAAGAGTATGAGATAGGAGATAATCCATGTAGACCGCTTAACACCAATTTCAACAAACTTTCAGTGTATCTTGGGCATTATTTACCTCTCTCTTTCTGTCACCTTTTCTTTCTTTTGTCCCTCTTGTCATACTTTGCGAATTTTAGGTATCCTGTTAATTATTGCTTATTTAGAGAGTTAGATCAATATTTTATCAGGTCTTCCCTTGGCTACTTTTTTTTTTTTTCCCCCAGACAGAGTGTTGCTCTGTTGTTAGGCCCCAAGCTGGAGTGCAGTGGCTCGATCTCAGCTCTCTGCAACCTCTGCCTCCCGGGTTCAAGCAATGCTCCTGCCTCAGCCTCCTGAGTAGCTGGGACTACAGGGGCGTGCCACCACACCTAGCCAATTTTTGTATTTTTAGTAGAGACAGGGTTTCACCATGTTGACCAGGATGGTCTCTATCTCTTGACCTCATGATCTGCCCACCTTGGCCTCCCAAAGTGCTGGGATTACAGGCATGAGCCACCGTACCCGGCTTAATTTTTCTCTTAGAGCTATTTCAGAAAAGCTGTACTATCCAATTCAAGCCAAATCAGGAAATAAGCAGCCTAAATATTTATTTTCAGCTTGATACCTGCAGCTCCTGGGGAGAGTGGAAGGCAGATAATTCCCATATGAAAAGGCTGCATTCTAAAACTATAAAAAATATAAATTCAGTATTATTAAAATTTTGTACATCAAAAGGTATTGCAAACACTTGAAAATGAACCCACAAGGTGACAGAATAAATTTGTCATTTACTGACAAAAGGTTAAACCTCAAATATATAAGCAATACTTAGAGAATCTGAATAGACCAGTCCCAGAAAAGTGAGAAAATCTCCAAATAGCCAAGAATCTCATTAAAAACAACAAACAAACAAAAACTGACATTAGTAAATGCTGATCAACAAGAACTCTCAAGCACAATTGGTGGAATATGAGAGTGTAAATTTAAAATACTTCCCTGGAAAGCAAATTGTTCAATTTTATTCATGTTGAATATGCACATACTCTTACCAGACAATTCCACTTCCATGAAATTGGAATTCCAGAAAATGCACAGCTGTGTACAGTGCTGTTGTACTGTTTTGTAATGAGGAAAAGAAAAAAATAACAAATGAATAAAATATTTTTTGACACATTAGAAAACTAGATAAATGATGAAAATAAACTAAAACTGCACATTGCAATGTGGATGTATTTCAAAAGCAAATGTAAAAAAATTCATGGAGACGTTTAAAATAGATAAGGTGTATGCACATCTAAAGTTAAAAATAAAATGCATGGGAACAAAAAATGCCAAATTCAGAATATTAGTTAATGCTAGGATGGTAGAAAAGGAAGGCTGTGTGGCTGAAAGGGGACAGGAGGGATTTTAACTGCACTTGTTGAGTAAGTAGTGTGGTCACTAGCGCGTTTTGTATACCTGGTAAATTTCCAGTATTTAAAAGCAGTACCAGAAGGCAAACATACAAAGGAGGTGACTGTTAGTGAGACTGACTGCCGACTGTGCTCCACAGTAGCAAAGTACGTTCTGTGGCCCCTGCGCAGAGCTCTGTGGCACCCAACGCCTCTTAAACCAGCCAGCACGAAGTTTTCCTAGAGGCTCCAGCCTGTAATGGAGCCCCTCAAACCGTTCATCTCTTCCCGAGACGTTTGAAGGTCCCGAGGAAAGTTAAGTATCTAGCCTGGCCCTAATTTAGACCTCAGACCCCTTGACTTTCTAAACGAATCCGAGCAGTAAACGGACCGTAGGCCACTTCCAGGCGGCCGCCATCAGTTGCTGGCCAGCAGTCTCTTCCGGCCTTGGAAAAGCTCGGCCCAGGGTCGCCTGTCCATTTTCAACCTCCCCTGTAAAGCAGATGGGAGAACTCAGGGGCAATGGCTGTATTCAGAAATTCAGTCTGCCGTCACTTCAACTCTTTTGAGGAAAGCTTGGGGGCCCTGGAAAGGGCCTTTGCTGACAGAAGCGGACGCGCGGCCCGACCACGTCCATGGCGGTGACCGTCTTGCGCTTGGCGTGCTCCGTGTAGGTCACGGCGTCCCGGGTCACGTTCTCCAGGAACACCTCGAGCACCCCGCGCATCTCCTCGCAGATGAGGCCCGAGAGGCCCTTCCCGCCCTGGCCGCGGCCAGACATTATCAAGTGGTCAGAGAATAGAGCTCTGCTGTGCTCGCAGCTTTCTTTTATGGGTAACCTCTGCGGACCAGACTGAAAACCGGAAAAGCTTTGGCGGGAAGTCCCGCTGCATTGGGGGAGGGGACCTAAAAGGGAAACAGGCCTGCTGCGCTCTACTTCCTTTTGTTCCTTTTCAGTCCCTTTTCATCCTCAAGAGCTAGGTTCTTTTTCCTCCTTTTTTCATTTAACATGATTCCTGCCTCATCCTCCTTAAAGAACAAAATGTTAACATTATAGAAGATACATAAAGCAAAAAGAATAACATTTTATCTCTACATACATACATGTTTTCTTTAACACTATTTGTGTGGAACTATGCTATTTTGTGGCATTTTTCTCCTAAACATACCATGGAAATATACTCCATATTCTAAATTCCTAGCAATAGAACAAGATGGAGTCATAAATTTAAAGATCATTCAGCTATATTGCTAAGTTCTCCACTTATTTTCATTTCCAGTGTTTGGGGTGGAGAATTATCCCCCCCCAAATATCCAGCTTGAGAATGCTGAGTGCTTTTGAAAACTGAAGGTTCTCAGAAATAAGTCTAAGAATCTAGGTCCCTCTAACTTTTGTTTTCTCTTCCCCAAATGCAGGGAGGGACCTTTTCTGGAATTTCCTGATCTGATCAACAAAGCTTCTTACCAAAAAATAAAAAAAGCACAATTGTCTTCTGTTACCTCATTATCTACTGCAGAAGAGAAGACTCAGGAATGCAACCACACCTGGATGGACTTTTCCACAAGATAAAGCTGGCCTTTTGGTCTCATTCACATATCAAAGAGAATCATTTACAAGTTAATTTCTGTATCCCTGGTTCATTCCTTCTCGCTTATAATCATTCACTGTTCCTCAAAGAATTGTATACATTACCCATCTCCTCTTTTGCCTCTGAGAAAGGGTATATAAGCTTCTGTACCCCACCAAGGGGTTGGAGTAATCATTTTGTGGTCCCGAGCCCTGAACATTAATAAATTTGTATACCTTTTCTCTTACTAGTGTTCTCTTATCAACTGATTTGCAGTGAACTTTCAGAGGCAAAAAGGGAGGTTTTGTCTTGGCCCCTATACCAACAGCCGTTCCCAATATGCCTACAACCTTACTTATGCTGGATAGAACCATTTTAAATAACCATTCTAGTATCATTTGATTTCTTGTATATAGAAATAGCTGTTCAAAAAGTTAATCAGCTGGTTAATCAGTACAATACCTTAAATATTTCCCCCATGATTTGAGGAACTTAACATATACTGAATATTTCACTTGAAATGGTTTTTTGAGTTACTATTATTCCACTGATCAGACTCTATATAGTGCAGTAGTATAACTTTGTAACATTGAAGACTATTTTAGTATTTGATGTAATTCCCACTTCATAATTTTTTCTTTTTTTTTTTTTTTTTTGAGATGGAGTCTTGCTCTTGTCGCCCAGGCTGGAGTGCAGTGGCGTGATCTTGGCTCACTGCAACCTCTGCCTTCCAGGTTCAAGAGATTCTTCTGCCTCAGCCTCCCCAGTAGCTGGGATTACAGGTGCCTGCCACTACACCGGCTAAGTTTTTTTGTATTTTTAGTAGAGACAGGGTTTCACGATGTTGGCCAGGCTGGCTTCAAACTCCTGACCTCAGGTGATCTGCCCATCTTGGCATCCTAAAATGCTGGGATTACAGGCATTAGCCACTGCACCAGCCTTTTTTTTTTCTTTTTAAGTCAGTCTCTGTCACCCAGCTTGGACTGCAGTGATGCAATCTCACTGCAACCTCTGTCTCCCGGGTTCAAGCTGTTTTCGTGCCTCAGTCTCTGGAGTAGCTGGAAGTAAAGCCACCATGTCCGGCTAATTTTTGTATTTTTAGTAGAGACAGGGTTTCGCCATTTTGGCCAGGCTGGTCTTGAACTCCTGACCTCGAGTCATCTGGCCACCTCAGCCTCCCAAAGTGCTAGGATTACAGGAGTGCGTCACTGCGTCTGGCCCTACTTCATAATTTTTTTTTTTTTTTTCAAAAAATTTGTACTATCATCACTATTCTTGAAAATTACAAGTTATCCAGTTACAACCAAGAAATCCTCTTACTACTTTGGTCAAAACTATGTTAGTTTTATATGTTTATTAAAGTTCTCCGAATCTGAAAAATACAAAATCTCTCCATCAAAAAATGTTTAAAACTTGCTTTAATTTTGCTCAAGTGCAGTGGCTCACACCTGCAATCTCAGCACTTTGGGAGGCCGAGGTGGGAGGATCACTTGAGGTCAGGAGTTGAAGACCAGCCTGGACAACATGGTGAAACTCTGTTTGTACTAAAAAATACAAAGATTAGCCAGGTGAGGTGGCACACACCTGTGATCCCAGCTGCTCGGCAGTATGAGGGAAGCTGAGGCATGACAATCGCTTGAACACAAGAGGCAGAGGTTGCGGTGAGCTGAGATCACACCACCTGTACTCCAGCCTGGGTAACAGAGTGAGTCTGTGTAAAAAATAAGAACTTCCAGTCATGAACAAACAGAAAATTCAAATGCAAGAAAAGGAGTATAGTTTTTTGTTTTGTTTTGTTTTGTTTTGTTTTAAAGATGGGATTTCACCATGATGGCCAGGCTGGTCTTGAACTCCTGACCTCAGGTGATCCACCCACCTGGGCCTCCCAAAGTGCTAGGATTACAGGCGTGAGCCACTGCAACCGGCCAAGGAGTATAGTTTTATCTAAGAAAACTTTCATTAAAAGCATATATACTTCAAATATTTTGGGTTACATATATGGGATTTAAAAAATACAGTTCAGACGATTTCTTAAGCTCCAAAAAAATGTAATGACTTCTTTCAGCACTAGCATGTAATCTTATTCAGTGATTTTCTTTCTACTCTTCATTTCAGTGAGTTACTTGCAGCAATGCTTGAAGTATTTTCAAAGTGTTAAATGTCAAAAAAAGAAGATAAACTTTTCATTAAAATACTTAAAAATTTTTTGTATTTATATTGCAATAAAAACATGCCATACATCTTTGGAAAACAAAATTGTTTTGATTGGCTGTAACTGGCTGTAGCTGAATTCAGTCTATGTTGCAAAGAGGGTAAGGTAGTATAGATTAATTGAATATGCTAACCTAAGGGTAAATACAAATTAAGAGGCTTAATCATCTGTTGAAAACAAGAGACTTCACTTTCAAAATTTCTCTGTCCTTTTAAAATGTTTGTAATTGTTTTTAATGGCTAAATAGGCCTTAAAACTCAGAATATTTCCTCAAGGCCTGTAGCACCATCTCGTTGAAATGTTAATCATTAAAAGAGATAGTGCTCTGTCTCCCAGTTTGCAGCCAAGAAATGGGCCAAACTTTGGCTCTCACCTAACTTCAAATTGCAAAACCTACCCAGTGTAGTTACATATAATAAAAAAGCAAGATTTCTTTCTGCTTTTGCAACCTCTTCATAAGATTGCCCATGATAAGCAACTCACTCTGATTTAATGCTTATTCAATAATAAAATTATTGCATTTCTCTTCTTTGGGAGATTTAAAAATTCTATTTCCCCAACATTAGTTAACAAATACATTTCTCTACTTGAGCTTCTCACCAATCAGAAGCCTCCTGTATCTGATTTCATCAGTTTTCACATAGCAGTTAGTGACAAGGATAGCAATGAATGGTAAAAGGTGGCAGAATATGCTACCCCAAAATATGCCATTTTGGAATAAGAATTATTTTGAGATAAAGGCAATTTTTTAAAAAGTAGGTACAAGAAAGACACTCTGACCTTTCCCTTTTACTTCCTGAAAACATGAATTAAAATTCCCATATGGAAGATGTCCTCCCTGTAAAAAAAAAGGAAAAGAACATTTCATCAAGGACAGGAAGGGGAAACCAAGAGAATTCTATACAAGTGGATCTCGGTAAAATAATTCTGGTTTTCCTTTAGCCTCCCTACATAGTTGCATTTCCACACTTTACTCTGTTCAACTTACTATAAAAACATTTAGGTTTTGCAACTTCTTTGAGATCTATGATTAGAGCTCTAATGTTCTATGCCACATAAAATACATATTAAATCAGTTTATATGCTTTTCTTCTGTTAATCTCTCTTACGTCAGTTTACTTATCAGGCCGAGCCATAAAAACTCTTAGTAGAGGTAAAATTTTGCCTCCTCTACAAGGGATATTTGAGAGTTTGTCAGATTCTTTAGTTTCTGAAATTGAGGTAAATTTGTTCTGAAATTGATACTAAACATACACACAGTATGACATTTTTAAAAATGTGATGCTAATCAGCCTCTTACTATTTTTTGTTTTTGAGACAGTTTCGCTCTCGTTGCCCAGGCTGGAGTGCAATGGTGTGATCTTGGCTGACGGCAACTTTCGCCTCTGGGTTCAAGCGATTCTCTTGCCTCAGCCTCCTGAGTAGCTGGGATTACAGGCATGAGCCACCACACCCGGCTAATTTTGTATTTTCAGTAGAGAGAGGGGTTTCTCCATGTTGGTCAGGCTGGTCTCGAACTCCTGGCCTCAAGGTGATTCGCCTGCCTCGGCCTCCCAAAGTGCTGGGATTACAGGCATGAGCCACTGCGCCCCGCCTATCAGTCTTTTTTAACAGGGTAACTATCAAGATAAACTTAGTTAAAATGGAGTTACTCTGAGTTCGCACATTCTTTCACATTACAAAACAATCTGGCAGCAAACTTTATTACGTCAGAGGCGTTTAAACCAGAGCGACTCCATCTTGAATAGAGCCTGGGTAAAATGGACTGAGGCCTACTGGGCTGCATTCCCAGAAGATAAAGTAATTTTATTCACAGAATGAAATTCGCAAAGACCCTGCTAATAAAAGCGTGAGGTAAAGACATTGGTGGGAACCTACCAAAATGAAGATGGGGAGGAAACTGACCTCTGGTTATCCTCACTGCTCATTATATGCTAATTATAATACATTAGCATGCTAAAAGACACTCCCACCAGTGCCATGAGAGTTTACAAATTGCCATGGCAAGTCTGGAAGTTACCCTATATGATCTAAAAGGGGGAGGAACTCTCAGTTGGCGAATTGCCCACCTCTTTCCCAGGAAAACTCATTAAGAAATCGCCCTTTGTTCAGCATATAATCAAGAAATAACTACAAATATCCTTAGAACAGAACAAAAGAACAGTTAACTTCTCTAAGAAACTGTATTTCACAGTAGTCTATGGATTTGCCTCGAACTCTTTCTTGAGAGGGACTTAAGAACCCTCTCTTGGGGTCTGGATTTGGATCCCTTCCAATAAGTTACCCTTGCAAAATACATCTGGTGTCCAACCACTGTACATGTAATTGTTAAATTTATTAAATATTAATTTAAATAAGTAGAAACACCTTTAAAGACAGAACAATTGAAAAATGAGTAAAACTTCCCTGCAACATTCATAAAAGAAAATTTTTTTTTAAATGAGTAAAATTATTATGGGTTACACAGTATAAAAATCCATCAAAAAGCCAAGTATTTTACTATTTTGGGGGGCCTCTCAAGGAGCTATCTTTGCTAGATATTGTCAGCACTGTTTCTATTCCAAAACATCATATTTATACTAGGATTGGTAGTAGTTATATTTTGAGTACAAGAAATAGAAACAATACAAAGGGTGTAAGGTGTCATTCAATAGGCTAAGTGCTAAACAAATTCAAAATAGGAAGAGGAAGTTTCTAGAGAAAAGGAGCTGAAAAGAAATGGGATAGGTCAACCAAATTTTAGAGCAAAGGTTTTTAACCTGAGGTCTATACTTATATGTCACAATTCCCCTAAGGATAAAATTCAGCAGTTAGGGGGTGGTGAAGGGCAAGTCTGTGAGTTTGGGTAGTAAAATATCTATTTTTAAAAAATTAACCTTGACTGAATATGAACATTTCACTTTCTTATGAATTTAGGCCACAAATTTCAGTACCTGTTACTTCGTAATCCAAGACATTAGATGTTTCATTTAGCATTACAATTGCTGAGTTAACTTGAAACATTTTTACTCATCTAATTAGTAACAGCAATTAGCCTCACCAAATCATATAATGTGTCAAGTATATTAACAATGTAACTATATAGGCTCATTTACCACTATCAAATTTTAAAAATACTTTGAACACTGTAATTTAACTTTGGCACTTTATATACTGAAAACATCATTCTGAGATTTTTCATGTTACCAGGCAGCGAAAAGTGTCTCCAATACACAAGAAAAATGAGTTAACATCTTTTTCTTGAGATTACATCAGAATTCAGTGAACAGAGGCAGGAGGCAAGATTGCGCCATCTTGGCATGCGTATTCCTTATTTCGCTACAACACCAAGAGTTATTTGCAATATCACACTAAATAACCCTTCTCCACAGAACACTGCCAGTCTTGCCAGGAGGCCTGTTTGTGTCAGAAGCCCCCAACACCCTGTACCTGTCTGATACTCATAAACAGGCCTTTGTTGAACCATATTGTAATCTATATTTCTTCCCCGTATCCGTGAGGCAGACATTTTAGCAGTCTGTATGCCAACACTTGACCTCAAATTTGATGGGTTTTAAAGTTTATTAGAAATAACTATCCTGTCAAGCTCTTTTAGTAACTTGGGATGTTAGCTCTTTCTCAATAGGAGAAATCTTTCTTAGGCTCCAGATAACGTGGTCCCAATATTTCACTTCACTGCAAAGGCAGGCTTTGCCCCATGCAGTGGGGTGGGTGGGAGAATGCTTGACATCGACCCATCCGTTAAGAGTGAGGCCCCCACAGCCTCGCTCTCCTGCGGCCGCACCGCGCGGGGCTGTCCCCGGAGCCGCGGTTTGCTGGGAGCTCTGGCAGCGCCAGCCCCCGCGCAGGGCCACCGTGCTGGGCAGGTAGCGGCGGGCTTCTTCGTGCCGCCGCTGACCCTGGTGAAAAAGCGGCCGGCTACATTCCAGGCAGGGCGGCAAGTCTTCTGCGCCAGCGCCTCCAGAACCCACAAAGCCGCTGGTGCTGTGAGCACACAGAGTTTAAAGCTCGGCAGCGGCCGGCAGACCTGTGCGCGGGACTCCTGTGCGCGGCAACACCTCACACAGGTAGAACCTTGGCCGCTTTCCCTCCAGGCTTACGAATCTGCCGCATTCGCTGCACGGCTTTCGAGGACAAGGACGGGTAACTAATGACCAAAGCTTTACCATGTCTCACTTTTTCTCTCACACAAAACATTAACAAATGTTAAGTTCTTTTGGAGGAGACGTGGGTGGCCCTCAAAAGAGCCTTTGGGTTTGGTAGTTTCCGGAAACTCAGATGCCTGTTAAATCACTTGCCCTTGGCCTTGTGGTGGCTCTCGGTCTTCTTGGGCAGCAGCACCGCCTGGATGTTGGGCAGGACGCCGCCCTGCGCGATGGTCACCCGTCCTAAGAGCTTGTTGAGCTCCTCGTCGTTGCGGATGGCCAGCTGCAGGTGGC
>PVKP010050990.1:0-13148 GCA_004027715.1 Plecturocebus donacophilus | reverse complement strand
TGCTGCAGCAGAACTCATATACCCCTTTTTTCCCCCCAAGTGTTCTGTCTCAGGGAGTTAGGGCTTTATTTATGAGTTTCCGGTGTGCTGCTGCCTTTTGTTTTCTTTTCAGGGCTGCCCTGCCCAGCAAGGAGGCAGCTCAGTCCCTGTCTGCCTGCAGAGGCTTTGCTGAGCTGCTGTGGGCTCCGCCCAGCTGCCCTGTGAACTTCCCTGCAGTCCTGTTTACGTAGGTGTAATTAGATCTGCCTTGGCAATAGTGGCCTGCCTCCGTAATGGCGGGTTGCCTCGGCAACGGCAGGCTGCCTCCGCAATGGCGGACTTCCTCTGTAGTGGTGGAGTGCCTGTAATGGCGGACGCCCCTCCCCCACTGAACTGGACCGTCCCGGGTTCAGCTGTGCCCGCTGCGAAACTCTTAACCAAGAGCGCTTCCAATTGCTGTTTTAGCCGAGCCTGATCACCTGGCTCGCTGTCTCAGAGCCTTTTTTTAGTTGAATGGTCGACTCCCAGGTGTTCCAGTCGCCTGTTGAAAAGGCGCCGGGATCTGTGTTATTTCCCCTGCGGGGACACACTGCGCAGGCTGAAACAGCGGCGCTGAGATTCGTAGCGCTTTTTTGCCTGGGAATCTCCTGGGCTGGCTCACTGATTCAGTCCCCTTTTTAATCCGCCTTCCCGTAGCTCCACTCGCCAGTTAAAAGGGCGCAGACCAGTGGATTTTGTGCGGAGAACCGCCGCGCCGGGGCGCGGGCAAAGCAGCCGCGCCGGCCGAAACAGCCGCGCCGGCCCAAACAGCCTCACTGGCGACCCGTGGCGCTGCTCTGCCTGGGGATCTCCTGGTCTGGGGGTAATAAAAATCCGTCTGGAAATGCGGGGTCCACTCACCCTCTGCACCCTCACTGGGAGCTGCAATCCTGAGCTGCTCCTATGCGGCCATCTTCTCTTGCATCGTGTTTGTCTAGTTTTAACCTTTAAGGGTGCTACCCCTGAATGAAATTTTGTGGCAGTTTTTTGTTGTTGGTGATGCTGTTGTTGTTGGTTTCTGTTTGTTTTTCTTTCAATGATCAGATCCTGCTTTTATAGGGCTGCTGCAGTTTGATGGGGGTTCACTTCAAGCCCTATTCATCTGATTCACCCCACACCTGGAGATGTCATTCAGGGAGGCTGGAGAACAGAAAAGATGGGGCCTGCTCCTTCTACTGGGCTCAGGAGGCACCAACCTGATGCCAGTAAGATTGTTCCTGTATAGGGTGTCTAACAACCATGTTGGAGGGTCACCCAGTTGGATGGCACATGGAACAGGACCTGTTTAACAAAACACTTTGTCCCTTGGTGGAATGGATGTGCTTTGCTGAGGGGAAACCCACTTGTCTGGGCTGCCCGGATTCCTCAGAACTACCAGGAGGAAAGGCTAAGTCTGCTGGTCTGCAGTGACTGCTGTCACCATCTCCCTAGGGGCTCAGGCCCAGGGAGATCCGGGTTCTGTCCTTGAGCCTCTAGTTGGAGTTACTGGAGTTCCTGCAGAGAAGCCCCACCCAATGAGGAAGGGTCAGGCCTGAAGAGGCACTCTGGCTGCAGTCTGCCACAGCCAGTGTGTTGGGCTGTGGGGACACATCTTGGGACCAAGCCATGCAGCAGACCTGATTCCAGAAGGGGAAAAGTGCAGCCTGGAGCTATAGAGGTGGATGCTGCCCTTCCCTCACCCAGGGAGCTTAGCGTGTTAGGCAGGTGTGAGTCCCAGTGCTGGCTGCTGCCCCTCCACCTAGGAGCTCAAATGGCTTAGACAGCAGGTAGCCGCAGTTGTGGTTCTGGTCACCCCTCCCTGCAGGTGCTCTGTAGGCTTAAGCAGATTCCAGCTGAGTGACTGTTGAGAATCTGTGCAGCCCCAGGGTTGGGATGCTAAGCTCCAGTGGCGTGAGTTCACAACTGAGATTTTCCAATCCATGGTTGCCCAGTTCCATGGAAAAAGCATGGTTTTCCTGGCTGGGTAGCATGCTCAGTCACTGCCTCCTTTGGTTGGTGGGAGGGGGCTCTCCTGTCCTGTGTGGCTCTCAGGTGGGCTGCCACACCACACTGTTATTACTTCTTCTTTGTGGATCATGCCAGCCTCCTAGTCAATTCTGATGGGAGAACCTGGATAACTTGGTTGCCGGTGAAGGATTCACACACTTATTATGGTTCTTTTTAGTGGGAGTCTCTGAACACTGCTGTTTCTAGTCAGCCATCTTGGCCCCACCCTGTGTGTCTGTTTTGGTGCCAGTACCATGCTGTTTTGATGACTGTAGGCTTATAATATAGTTTGAAATTGGATAATATAGTTTGAAATTGTTTAGGATTGCTTTGGCTATTTTAACTCTTACTTAATTCCTTGTGAATTTTAGAATAGTTTTTTCTAATTCTGTGAAAAATGACATTGGTAGTTCGATAGGAATAGTATTGAATCTCTAGATTGCTTTGGGCAGTATGACTGTTTTAATGATGTTGATTCTTCTATGAGCATGGAATGTTTTTCCAATTGTTTGTGTTGTCTCTAATTTTTTTCAACAGTGTTTTATAGTTCCCCTTGTAGAGATCTTTAATCTCATTGGTTACATCTATTCCTAGGTATTTGTTTTTTTCTTTGTGTGTATGGCTATTATAAATGCAAGTATGTTCTTGATTTGACTCTCGACTTGAATGTTATTGGTATTTAGAAATGCTACTGATTTGTGTACTTTGATTTTGTATCTTGAAACTTTACTGGAGTTCCTTATCAGTTTTAGGAGTCCTTTTGGCACAGTCTTTCCAAATGTAGAATCATATCAGCAGAGATGATGTTACTTTCTTTTTTTCCTCTTTGGATGTCTTTTATTTCATTCTCTTGGCTGATTTGTCTGTCTAGTACTTCCATTAGTATATTGAATAGAAGTGGTGAGAGTGAGCATTCTTGTCTTGTTCTTATTTTTAAGGGGAATGCCTCCAGCTTTCACCTGGTCAGTATGTTGGCTGTGGGTTTCTCATAGATGACTCTCATTATTTCAATACTATTTCTATCAAACTACCAATGTCATTTTTCACAGAATTAGAAAAAAAACTACTCTAAAATTCATATGGAACTAAATAAGAGTCCAAATAGCCAAAGATAGCTCTCATTATTTTGAGGTATGTTTCTTCAGTGGTTAGTTTGTTGAGGGTTTTTAAGAAATCATTAAGGGGTGTTAAGTTTTGTCAAAAGGTTATCTCATATCTATTGAAATGGTGATTTATTTTTATTTTTGGAGATATGGAATCCCACTCTATCTCACAGACTGGAGTGCTCACTGCACCTCCACCTCCCAGATTCAAGAGGTTCTCATGCCTCAGCCTCTTGAGTACCTGTGACACAGGCATGTGCCACCAACACTCAGCTAATTTTTGTATTTTTAGTAGAGACAGGGTTTCACCATATTGGCCAAGCTGGTCTCAAACTCCTGGCCTCAGGTGATCTGCCCACCTTGGCCTTCCAAAGTGCTGAGATTACAGGTGTGAGCCACTGTGCCGAGCTTTTTAAATGTTAATTCTATGTGGTCAATTGTATTTATTGATTTTCATATGTTAGTGCAACCTTACTTTCCAGGAATAAAGCCTAGTTGATTGTGGTAAATTAACTTTGGATGTGCTGCTGGATTTTGGTTTGCTCTTATTTCGTTGAGGATTTTTGTGTCCATGTTCATCAGAGATATTGTCTTGTAGTTTTCTTTGTTCATTGTGTCTTTGCCAGATTTTGGTAACAGAGTGATGTTGGCCTCATAGAATGAGAGGAGAAGATTCCCTTTTCCTTATTTTTTGGAATTGTTTCAGTAGAATTGATACCAGCTCTTCCTTTACTTCTGGTATAATTTAGCTGTGAATCAATCTTGTCCAGGGCTTTTTTATGGTTGATAGGTTTTTTATTACTGATTCAATATCAGAACTTGATACTGGTTTGTTCAGGGTTTCAGTTTCTTCCTTATTCAATCTTTGGAGATTGTGTGTTTCTAGGAATTTATCTGTTTCCTCTAGATTTTCTACTTTATATGCATAGAAGTGTCTATAAGTTTCTGGGAATCTTTTGTGTACCTGTGGGATTGATTGTAATGTCACCTTTGTTGTTTCTGATTGTGCTTATTTGGATATTCTGTTTTTCTTTTGTTAACCTAGCTGGTGGTCTATTGATCTTATTTATCCTTTCAAAGAACCAACTTTTGATTTTGCTGATGCTTTGTATGGAATTTGAGGTCTCAATTTAATTCAGTTATCTGATTTTAGTTGTTTCTTCTGCTAGCTTTGTGCTCGGCTTGTTTTTCTTTTTTTAGTTTCTTGACATGTGATGTTACATCATTAATTTGAGATCTAACTTCTTGGAGTAGTCATTTTGTGTTATAAACTTCTTTTAATGTGGCTTTAGCTGAGTCCCAAAGATTTTGTTATGTGTTTTCTCTGTTTTCACTTATTTCAAGAAACTTTTTGTTTTCTGCCTTGATTTCATTGTTTACTCAGATTTGTTGAGGAGCCAGTTGTTTTAATTTCCATGCATTTCTGTGGCTTTGAGAGATCTTCTTCGTATTGTTTTCTATTTTTATTCTATGTTAGTCTAAGAGTATGGTTGGTTTTTAGTCCAAGAGTATCATATGATTTTGATTTTTTAAAAAATTTATTGAGACTTGCTTTCTGGCTGAGCATATAGGGTCAATCTTCAAGTGTGTCCTGTGTGCATATGAAAGATGTGTGTGTTCTGCGGTTGGTGGGTGGAGTATTCCGTAGATGTCTGTTAGGTCTAATTGGTCTATTCTGTAGATGCCTATTAGATCTAGTTGGCCATGTGGAATTGATGTCTAAAATTTCTTTGTTAATTTTCTACCTCAATGATGTAATGATGTTCATGGGATATTGAAGTACCCCACTGTTATTATGTTGCTATTTTTTTTTCTCAGGTCTAGAAGTACTTGTTTTATGAATCTTAGTGCTCCAAAGTTTGGTGGATAGGTGTTTAGCATATTTAAGTATTCTTGTTAAATTGAACCTTTAATCAGTATGTAATATATCCTTGTCATTTTGTATGGTTTTTGGCTTAATGTCCTCATTTTTTAAACAAGAGAGAGAATGCAGGTGCAGTTACTGGTGTTATCCCAGCACATTGAGAGTCTGAAGCTGTAGGATTTCTTGGGACCAGGAATCCTTAACCAGCATAGGTGACTTAGCAAGACGCTGTCTGTAAAATAGTTAAAAAAGTTATTCTGATGTGATAGTACCCTCCTGTAGTCATAGCCACTTGGGGAAGTGAGGTGGGATGACTGCTTTAGGCTCGGAATTCAAGGTTCCAGTGAGCTATGATTGCACTCTGGCCTGGTGGCAATGCAAGACGTTGTCTGTAAGACAAAGATACTTTAAATTATTTTAAAATTAGTTAATAGATTTCTATTTCTCTAGCTTCACTTGGATATTAATATGTTAGTTAATAGATTTCTACTTCTTTAGATTCACTTTCATTTTGGTCCTTTGATTGGGCCTTGTTTTTTGGTTACTTTGATGTCTTATGATTTTGTTGGCATTTTGATCAATTAAGAGACAGCTACCTATTCCATCTTTTATGGAATGAACTTGTATATTGGAAAGCTGATACCCATTAGACACTCTAGCCATTCTGGGAGATTCTTCAAACTGTTGTCAGGATCTGTCTTTTCTGGACTACTGTGTGTTTTTTCCTATTAAAAAGGTTTGCTTTTTTCTCTTAAGAGCCTTTAATCTCTTCCTTTGGAGAGTGTCTCTCTGTTATTATAACAAACATTCATCTTTATTCTCTGTTGATCTGACATGTCATTTCAACAATATCATCATTTTCTTCAGCATCACATATTAAAGGAAGCAATGCTAAGTCTTTAGATAGCCCTAGAACAGCCCAGAACTTTGGACGTATGTTTCACTCTTTTTTCTTTTTTTTTTCCTAAGGGCAAAACAGAATGTGAAAAGTTTTTGTGTAACTGCATTGTGCTATGGTGCACAAATACAACAAACTTTCTTCTAAATGCGACCATTGTTGGCTTTGAGTTCACCTAGTTGCTGCAAACTCAACTGGCTTAAGTTACTCTGCTGTATTTAAGTTAATATATCAATTGGGAAAACAAAGGAGCCTCAAATTTTTGATTCAACTATTATGGTGTTCTCAACTTGGTATAATTTTGCATATTAGATTTATAAAGGATTTTCACCTAAATTTAGTTATTGGAATTTTCAAAACTTTTGGTATCTTTCAGATATGTTTTCTCATGATACTCAAGACTTCTTGAAAAAGAAGCACATAGAAGCATCATTCCAAAAAGTGATATTGGATGGATATGGGAGCTGTGACCTTCAGAATTTACACTTAAGGAAAGAGTGTGAAAGTGACGGTAAGTGTGAAGGTCACAATGGTTGTTATGATGGACATACAAAATGTAGGACAACTACCTATAACAAAAACATCAGTGTACAAGAGGTCAAAAACATGAAAAAACTCAATCTATGTCAGTTGCTTTTTCTAAACCATGTGTTTCTGTAACTAAATGTCAACATCAATTTTTGAAACATAACTTTTCTTTGAAAGGAAATTTTGTAAAATCTGAATAGTGACTTAGTCCATGTTTCAAATAATTATATGAATCAATTAAAATACAGAACTGGAGTAAATTTTCTGTCAAATATTTCTGAAAAGGAGAAATTTAAAAATGAAGAGGTAATTTCTAAATATGATCAGTTTGATGGGTCTTTTGTTAAAAGTTGGTTTCAACAACAAATAACACCTTGTTCTGCCTGTGATCAATATAGAAAGGTCTTCATTCATTCATCATTGCTTAATCAATGTCAGGGAATAGATAATTTGGGAAAACATCACACTTATAGTAAAACTTTGACAGCCTTTAAACAGGACTCTACCCTGAATAATTACCAGAATATTTGTATTGCAGAGAAAAATCAGTACAATACATCTGATACAACAGTAAGCCGAGGCATAAGCCCTAGAAGACATCAGAAAACTCATTTCCTACAGAACCATTACACATGTAAAAAATGTGAGAAAGTCTTTCATGAATGTACCAATCATATCCGTCAGAGTATCCATGTTCAAGAGAAGTCTGCCAAATGTAATAAGTGTGTAGAAACTTTTATCCAGTCATCAAAACATACTCAGCCTCAGAGAATCCATATTGGAGAAAAGTCACACAAATATAATAATGGTGAGAAAATCGTTAGTAAATTCTCAAGTCTAAGAAAACATAAGATAATCCATAATGAAGAGAAACCTTACAAATGTAAAGAATGTAGCAAAGCCTTTAACCATAGTTCACACCTTACTCAACATCAAAGAATTCATACTGGAGAGAAACCCTACAAATGTAAAGAATGTGGCAAAGCCTTCAATTCTAGTTCATATTTTAAGAGACATCAGCGAATTCACACTGGAGAAAAACTTTACAAATGTAAAGCATGTAGCAAATGTTTTACTCATTCTTCAAATCTTCTTGTGCATCAGCGAATTCATACTGGAGAGAAACCTTACAAATGTAAAGAATGTGGTAAATCATTTAAAGAGTCTTCAGCCCTTACTCAACACAAGAGAATTCATACTGGAGAGAAACCCTACAAATGTAAAGAATGCAGCAAAGCCTTTAACTGTAGGTCATACCTAACTAAACATCAGAGAATTCATACAGGAGAAAAACTTTACACATGTAAATCATGTAGCAAATCTTTTTCCCGTTCCTCAAGTCTTATTGTTCACCAGAGAATTCATACTGGAGAAAAACCATATAAATGCAAGGAATGTGGCAAAGCCTTCAATTGCAGTTCACGCCTTACTCAACATCAAAGAATTCACACTGGAGAGAAACCGTACATATGTAAAGAATGTGGCAAAGCCTTTAACTGTAGTTCATCCCTTACTAAACATCATAGAATTCATAGTGGAGTAAAACTTTACAAATGTAAAGCATGTAGCAAGTCTTTCTCTCGTTCCTCACGTCTTGTTGCCCATCAGATAATTCATACTGGAATGAAGCCATATATATGTAAGGATTGTGGCATCTCCTTTAACCGGTCTTCAAACCTTAGACGACATCAGATGATTCATACTGGAGAGAAACCTTACAAATGTAAAAAATGTGGGAAATTATTTAGTCGACGCTCAACTCTTACTCGACATAAGAGAATTCACACTAGAGAATCTCTGTAGTCGTAATAAATGCGGAAAGAGATTTATCTAAATTTGAGAACTTAAGAATCACCATAGAGTTTATAGGAAAACAGACTTTACAGATTAAATTATTATGCAGTCAGCACATTATTTGTATTGAAAACATTTGAGATTTGTATAAAGCAAATGATAATTCAGTTCTCAAATTAGTTGTTATACCTTAATGTCTAGTGTTTATATAAAAACGTATAGTCTATTTTTTCTGCATCAGAGCTATGAGAGGTCATTCTATGGTAGATGAACATCATTAACATCAATTTATTTTAATGGAAGTTTAATGGCAAATGTAAAATGCATGAAGAAGATCTAAAGAAAGATGCTCTTTGTGTTTGAATTATAAAATAGTAATGTGTGTAAGCATAAGTACGTATTTAGAGCATTATTAAGAGGAATATTCTGAAATTATTTATTACATCAGTTCTTCCTTAAGTAGAAAAAACTGATCAGTTTTTTAAAATACTGGCATACCTCTGTAGTACAGTGTAGTAGTAATTTTGAATATTATTTGACATGTTAAAAATAAAAACGTCTTCACAGATTTCAGAGAAAAGTGAAAACTCATATCTGAAAGATAAATATACTTAATATCAATTTTTCAGAGGCTGTAAGCTTTCAATAATATTGATAATATTCTCATAGTGACTATACTGTATTCTTTCTATTACTATATTCCTGCTTTTTGTAGCTACTGGTGTACTATGATAATTATAATAAAGATTATATGGGAATACTTAAAATCCATACTTTAAAAATCCTGAATCACTGTTTATCAAATTTTATTAAATATTTTTTTTTGCACATGCCCTTTTTCAGTCCAATTGAATATATAGAGATTTTTCTTGGCCTTAACTTGCATTGAATGGAATATACAGATGTATCAAGATAGAAAAAGGTGTTATACAGGCAGAAATGCATGTGTGTGTACCTGTCTTCAAATGGAAAAGAAAATCATGGATCACAACAGGAAACATGAGAACTGCTGATTTACTGCCAAGCTAGAAACCTCACAAATTCTCAAAGCAAAGTTAGTTTCTCTGTTGTACACTGAATTTTTCCCTCATAAATCTAATGTCTTCTGGGTTCAGACTATCCCATACAAATCCTTTTTTCTCGCCTATGATTTATGTAAGAATAATTATATGATTTTCTTATAATTGCTGGCCAGGTACAGTGGCTCATGCCAGTGATGTCAGCATTTTGGGAGGCTGAGTGGGTAGATTACCTGAGGTTGGGAGTTCAAGGCCAGCCTAGCCAACATGGTGAAACCTCATCTCTCTACTAAAAATACAAAAAGTAGAAATCAAGCCACAGTGAGATATCACACGCCTGTGAAAATGGTAAAAAAAAAATTGAAATAATGTGAATACCAAGTGCTCATTGGGATTTGGAGCAACTCAAGTTAGGAATACAGACTGACATAGTAACTCTGGAAAATAGTTTAACCATTTTTTTTAATAAAGTTAGTCATAAACTTATTATTTGAACCAGATGTCCCAACCCTATGCATTTATTATACAAAACTGAAAACTAGTGATTAACACCTGTTTGTGGATATTTGTTGCCACTATATTCATATTTGCAAAAAGCTAGAAATAAATCTTATGTCCCTCAGTAGGTGAATGGATAATAAACTGTGATATGTCTATACAAAAGAATTGTGTTGTTAATAAAAAGGAACAAACTATTGATCTCTACTACTACATGTATGAATCTTAAATACATTTATCTAAATTAAGGCTGTATATTATTCTATTATATGACATTGCATAAAAGGTTAGAGGGGTGGAAAATTATTATTGGTTGCCAAAGAATGGGAGGAGAATAGATACCGATTTCAAAGGGGCAACAACTAGAAAAAAATCTGGAGGATGATTAAACAGTTCAGTGTGGTTCTGTGGAAGTAGATATGTGACTACACAGTTGTCAAAACCCAATAAACCATACCACAAAGAGTAAATTTTACTCAATGCAAATTTAAAAAAATTAACCAGGATGCTGAGGAAATACATATGTAATACACACAGTGACAAATGAATCTCATTGTATTACAAATTATCTGTCATCTGGCTGGGCATGGTGGCTCACACCTGTAATCCTAGCACTTTGGAAGACTGAAGTCGGAGTATAATTTGAGGTCAGGAGTTTGAGACCAGTCTGGACAACATGGTGATACCTTGTCTTTACTGAAAATACAAAAATTAGCTGGATGTAGTGTTGCACACCTGTAATCCCAGCTACCCAGGTAGATAAGGCAGGAGAATTGCTTAAACCCAGGAGATGAAGGTTGCAGTGAGCCAAGTTTGCACCCCACTGCACTCCAGCCTGGGTGACAGAATGAGACTCTGTCTAAAAACAAACAGACAAATTATCTGTCATCTACCTATAGACATAACCCTTCTGAAGAGGATGGGGATAAAATTTCCGGATCTAAGTCACTTTGAAAAACTATTTTGATTGAATGCTGTAAGACTACACAAACGTATTATACTGAGTAATATTTTATTTTCCCACAAGGATATGAATTAGTTATTCTGAAACTATTTTATATTATTATGTAATATATGGAGGCTGTTTTCAGTGTAGTTTACAAAAGTTAAAGGGTGAATGCTAGAATGAATCTTGTGGTCCTAGCCTAAAGTTGGAAGCATCAGAATGAACCCATGTCTAATATATCTGAATGGATGTATTGATGGATGGATGGATAGATAGGTAGGTAGGTAGACAGACAGATAGATAGATAGATAGATAGATAGATAGATAGATAGATAGATAGATAGATGATAGATAGATAGATAGATAGATGATAGATATAGATAGATGATAGATGAACCCATATCTAACATATATGGATGGATGGGTGGATGTATAGATAGATAGACAGACAGACAGACAGACACAGATAGATAGATAGATGATAGCATATTCAGAGATAGGTAAGAGTTCTAAACTCTTGAGTGCCAAGAAGTAGTGACATCTAGTATCAATGAACATATCTAGGTGTACTATCTTGGTTTCTAAACACCATTCATTAAAAGGAACCAAGGCTACATGTAAAAATGGATAATTCTAGGGCTGACATTGGAAAATACAAGTTGAGCTAGAGTATCTTTTAAAGCCACAAAGAAAAAAGTGCTAAATAAAATTGATGGGGACTTGTCAAAGGGAGTCAACCTGAAAGAACTCCCAATGGTCCAAACTGCAACAATATGAGCAATAAATAGTGATAGCTTTGGATTATGGCCCAGAGAATAAAGTAATATTCACAAATCTCTACTGACGTAAAAGAGATTAAATACGTGAGGAAAGAAGGAAGGAAATCTTACAGTATTCAAAATACAAATCAATGTATAACATAATACAAAATAAATCAACACTAGAACATCACAGTAATAATTACTATAGGCGAGATTGCCTGAGGAATTCAAACATTTCAGGAAAAACTTAAACACTAAAGAGTGTATTTGGGCCAGTTGCGATGGCCTATGCCTGTAATCCCAGCACTTTGGGAGGCTGAGGTGGTTGGATCACCTGAGGTCAGGAGTTTGAGACCAACCTGGCCAGCATGGTGAAACCCTATCTCTTCTAAAAATACAAAAATTAGCTAGGCATGGCAGCAGGTGCCTGTGATCCCAGCTACTTGGGAGGCTGAGGCAGGAGAATCACTTGAATGTGGGAGGTGAAGGTTGCCATGAGCTGAGATCGTGCCATTACACTCCAGCCCGGGTGACAAGAGCAGAACACTGTATCAAAGGAAAAGAAAAGAAAAGGAAAGGAAAGGAAAGGGGAAAGGGGAAAGGGGAAAGGGGAAAGGGGAAAGGAAAGGAAAAAGGAAAGGAAAGGAGGAAAGGAAAGGAGTGTATTTGCATATTTTAAGTATCTACTGTCTAATATATTGATAGCTTTTTTCTTAATTTCTTAGACTTGTGACTATTTGAAACAAATTATAACACTGTATTGTAGGATTTATAATTTTTAGTTGTAAAATTTATAACACATGGAATAAGAAGATAAATGGAACTGTTCTGTAGCAATGTCTCATGTTTTATATTTAAGACAGTACAGTGTTAACTCTACAAGTAGATTTGGTTGGTATGTTAAAGATTCACATTTTATTCCCTGCTGCAACCACTAAAAGATGCAAAGAAGTATGACATAA
This sequence comes from Plecturocebus donacophilus, assembly GCA_004027715.1. NCBI lineage: Eukaryota > Metazoa > Chordata > Mammalia > Primates > Pitheciidae > Plecturocebus > Plecturocebus donacophilus. The sequence continues at coordinate 771 of PVKP010050990.1, read as the reverse complement.
ATGTCAATAAAGGAATCAAATATAAAATATATATTTGCACAAGAATATGTATCTTTTAGTCATAATAGCCCCAAACAGGAAACAACTGAAATGTCTGTCAATAAGAAAATGAACTAACTGTATAGCATTTAGAACAAAATACAGCTCAGAAATACACACACACAAAAAGCACACATCCTAGATAAAATTCATAAACCTGCTCAATGAGAGAAAAGTTGGACACAAAATTGTACTTTATGTATTTGTATATTTTATTATTTCAGGCAAAATAATCCTATGGTGAAAGAAATCAACACAGAGATAATCTCTGCTTGAGAAAAAAAAAATTACCTGGGACAAAAGACAAGTGAATTTTCTGAGGATGATGAAAGTATTGCTTTGAAAAGGGGTGAAGTTTATATGGGTCTATTCATTTGTCTAAAAGTTTCATTTAAGGTTTATGCCTTGCAATGTATGTACATCTTCACAAAAAATATCTTTAAGAAGTCAGTTGGGTGGGGGTAGGGAAAGGGTTGAAGTACAGATGAAGCAGAAGTGATACATGATTAGTAGCTAAAGTTGAGTGACAGGTTTATATCCCATTTTAGTTTTATGTGTTTAGTGGCATTTGTATAAATGTATATTCATTTACAATGTTAGCTCAGGATCTTGTTTACCTTTGGACAGGGAGGGAGAGATAAAGTTATTTTCTGGGCAGGAGTAAAACTGGTTCCACTCCTCAGTTATGTAAAGTCTCTGTTATAATCCATAAAGTTTTACATGAATGTTTCT
>PVKP010050989.1:0-13139 GCA_004027715.1 Plecturocebus donacophilus | reverse complement strand
TCAAGAATTAATGATAATATCCATAAGGCATTTAGTCAATACCCATGAAATAGTAGGCAACCTAGGACATATTAGTTGTTGTTATGTCCATAGAGCTTCTCGTTTTAACGTTGAAGATAAGACAACATGAATAAGAATTAACTAGATTAACTAACTTCTTTTTTACTAGCTTTGTTGAGGCACAACTGACAAAAAAAAATGTGTATATCTAAAGTGCATGAGGTGTTGTTTCAGGATATATATATTTATTGTGAAATCATAATATATTCCTTAGCTGACATAGGTACAATTTCCTTTTCATTTGTATGGTGTCAAGGCCTCAGATCTATCTTCTTAGCCAATTTCAGGTATACAGTAAAACATTTTTGTGAATTATAGTCAGGTTGTTGTACACTAGATCTGCAGAAGTTACTCATCTTGCAAAACTGCTGTTGGTCAAAAGGATGTGATAGTTCATCTTCTTTACCCCATCACACTATGACTGTCACAGTGAGTGACCTTTGTCTGTTAGCCGAGTTTTCAGAGCATTTTTGATACACTGCCTGAGAAGTTGGCATCTGTCTTGGAAACCTAGCTTGTTAGCTCACCAGAGGTATTTTTACCCGTCCCTTGCTGGTAGGAGGTCCCAAGTTGGTGGCCCAGGTCCCTAACTTTTCTAATTCTCTCGGGACCAGTATCAGTCAATCGTTCCATGACTGAATACTTGGGTTGCATCATCAGTTCAGGAACGAAATTACCAGTCTTCCGTCTATCGTGTCTTCCACGAATGAGAAAGTTCTGCCACTTTTCCTCCTTCTTAAATTCTACTGATTTCCCTGGAAAGTGGAAGAATTGGTTTCTTTAGATGCTTCCTATTTGTCTCACAAAACACAGAAGGTTGTTTTCTACCTTTAGTAGGCACAGAGATTATGGTTTGTGCAAAGCCATGTATGCCCGTTGGATAGTCCCTCAATCCCCAAATTTGTTTCACTTAATTTTCCTAATAACAATATGCTTATGGGACAATTTGACTTAATAGACTCAGTGTATTGTCCATATTTTAGATGAAATAATTTCATTTTGCTTTGTCAACAGGTATTCAGGAGAAGGGAGCCATATAAGAATATTATTTACATGATATAAATCCCCAAATGAGACTCTCTTTCATGCACACACAATACATTCTCACAAATGTTGGATGCAAATTAATGGAATAAACAGCTGGTCAGAGGCGGAGAGGAAAAGAGAGCCCCACTTAGGGGAGCTATGAAATGCAGTCCCTGTTTTCATGCCATGTGGCTATTGCTCACTGAGGTGTGGAAAACTGATTTGGGAAGACCTTTGTGAACAGAAATGTTATCTGCAAATATGAGAGATAATACTGCCCATGTTGAATAAACTAAGGGCATGTCTTGCTCTGACTGAATCCCGATATCATTTCTACTTTACTGAGAGTTAAATAGGAGTGTTCTTGGGCAGAAAGAGAAGCTCTCACCTTGGACCTGAGTCTGACCTTTATTAGCTACATCAAATCACACATTAAATTGTTCCACGTTTTAAAATTGAGGTAATAACACATGAGCATCTGTTTTCAGAATCAAATTGGATGTTACGTATAGTATGTAATATGTGTGTAAATCCCATATCAGCAATTCTGTAGAATAAAATAGAACATCATGTGAGATGGAGTATTATTCATAATTTATTTAGAAATATATAGGTAAGAATTCTGTTGCACGGGACACAGTCCAGAGTTATCATTAAAAAAAGAAGGGTATAAAACCATAAGGAGGAAATTGAAAATGAAAATATGGTTGCAAAGATTATGGATCTGTTGCAGAAATCTAAATTTCTGCAAAGCACAGAATGAAGGTCTTGACTTTAGAGTCAAAGCTGAGACCATGACTCCAAACTGAGGACATGGTAAGCTGCCACATGATCCACAAAGTGGAAGGAGAAAGAGAATCACGATGAAGCACTCTGCCTTCCCTCAAGCTGATTCACAAGATTTTAAACATGCAGAAACATTAAAATAAAGAAATTGGTGAGAGCATACTGTGTTTTAAAGTATATTTGTCCCCTGAAAGGTAATTCAGTTGGGGCCAGGCTGGGTGGCTTAAGCCTGTAATCTCAATATTTTGGTGGGCTGAAGTGGGTGAATCACTTGAGGTCAGGTGTTTGAGACCAGCCTGATTAACATGGTGAAACTCCGTCTCTACTAAAAATATAAAAAATTAGCCAGGCATGATGGAACAGGCCTGTAATCCCAGCTAGGTGAGAGGCTGAGGCAGAAGAATTGCTTGAACCTGGGAGATAGAGGTTACAGTGAGCCTAAATCACGCTACTGCACTCCAGCCTGGGTTGCAGAGTGAGACTCTGTCTCAAAAAAAAAAAAAAAAAAAATGAGAAGGTTGTTGTGTGAGGATGATGGTCCTTGGCAGTGCTGATCAGCAGCTGAAAGGCTGGCAGCAGCTGGACACACAGGTGGGCTGGCAGCAGGTGGTCCTACAGCAAGTGATCTCACAGCAGTCTGGGCGGCAGCAAGGCTGGCAGCAGCTGGATCCACAGCTCTGGTTTAGGCAACCAGGCAGACAGACACACGTGGGGTAGTAGCAGGTTCTCCTGCAGTACACAGGTGCACAGGAGCTGGTTTGGCCACAGCTGGTTTGGCCACAGGAGCTGGACCCACAGCATGTGGGCTGGCAGCAGTGTGTGCTGCAGCAGAAAGGCTGGCAGCAGCTGGTCACACAGGTGGGCTGGCAGCAGGTGGTCCCGCAGCAGGTGTTTTGACAGGAAGTTGGGTGGCAACAAGGCTGGCAGCAGCTGGACACACAGCAGGAGGGCTGGCAACAGGGTGTGCTGCTGCAGGTGGTCACACAGGTGGGCTTCCAGCAGGTGGTCCTGCAGCACGTAGGCTGGCAGCAAGGGGAGCAGCAGTGGGTCATGGTGTCAGGTGAGGAGTGTGGGCTCCTGTTCAGAGGTGAGTTTCCCAAAATCTGACGACTCCTTCCAATCTCGACCTTTTATGCACTTGGCCTCCAAAGTTTCCACCAATTAGCAGGACTTTTCCTTGTTGCTGTTTACATTGTTTTCTATAGTCAATTTGGGATTATCAAAGAGTAAGTCATTTCCTAAATGTTATGAATCTTTTGAAAGTAAGGGTTTAATCTGTTTCTTAATTGTGAAATACTCATAGAAATGTTGTTTCATGTTAAAGGAAGGCAGTCTCATCATCAGCCTGCTTCCTGCTCTGACCATCATCTTGTCATGTGATAGTTCCTGGTGACCAGGGAGGCTCAGGAAGTTCTGTCTGCCCAACCTCATCCTTTGGCTGTATGTAGACTGGAAAGCGTCTGTGAGAAGCATGATGCTGATATATTCACAGTGATGAATTGAATCCATGCTTCGGACCAAGCCTGTTCACCCACCAAAGTGTTATTCAATACTAACAGGCATCTCTCTCTGTGCAGCTTACTGTACCTGTTTCTTCCAGTTCTATGAAGCCTCTTGGAATGAGGGCACTCAGCACAATGTGCTCCAAGTGGCAGAGTGGAACCAAAGCAGACAGGTAGAAAGAGGAGGAGTTCACTGGATTTCTCAAAGCCTCAAGCAATTTACCTGCTGTGGTGAGCATTCATCCTGATTTGCCTGGGACTGAGGGGCTTACCAGCATGAGAATGTAAGTGTGGGAATTACTGGGACATAACTGCTCTAGGTGCAGGAAAAGCAGTCTGAGTTGTGGCTCTAGCCCTAACCCAGGTTACTGTCACAGTCATTGGTATCTCTCTCTCTGTTTGCAATGTGGAAATTAGATGAGTTCAGATGATACCTGATTTCTCTTTGAGGTCTTCCAGGTTTAAAACTTTTTAAGTTATACCATTTGTTTCAGAAGAATGCAAATTATTAATTTGTATCTTGATATTATATTGTAAATACATCTAGATCTCCATTACCCATTTACAAAATAGAAATTAATTCAATTCCCTCCAATATATCTTCTTATTTGTCTTCAAAGGTAGCTAGTCACTCTATCAAGTTATAATCCTGAAGGTCAGTTTTGGCTTTTTCTTTGACTTGTATGTAAATAAAAATTATAGAATTTGATTCATTGTGTTTTTGGCATAATCAAAAGCAGCAATTATAACCTGGTCATTTGGACCCTTCATGTAAGCACAGCAGCAGATAGATAAAGGAGTTACTATTTCCTGAGAAATAATTTTCACAAAGCCATATAATAGAGGGAGAATGTATCTGGAACTCAAGAGATTTACTGCATGTATTAATTTATTACACTGCCATGAAAAACTATGACAAATCAAGTGGCTTAAATTTATGTTCTCACAGTTCTGAAGGCTAAAATTAAGGTGTTGGCAATGCTGTTTTCCTCTGAGGGCTGTGAAGGAAGTGCGTGTTCCAGGTCGCTCTCCTTGACCTGTGGATATCTATCTCCTCCATGTGTCTCTTACATCATCTTCCCTCTCTATGCATCCTGTTTTAATTCCCCCTTTTCATACAGACATCAGTCATATTGAATCAGAGGCACAATTTATTCCAATATCACCTCATTGTAACATATTGTATTTAAATGACCCTATTTGAATATAAATTCTTGGGGACATAATTCAACCCATAACCCTGGAGTATCTTATAGTGTATCCATGCACAGTGATACACACAAATGAGTAACAAAAGCAACCACAGTTGGACAATGGTATAGTAACTAGAGAGTCAGATCCATTAGTCAGGAAGTTCTGAGCTACTCCTTCAGGAAATTATCTAGATAGACCATAGTGCTGGCCAGGGGTGAAGAGAATATAGAACTAGTGGAAACTGATGGAGATTATAGATCTCAGAAGCAACCCATTACAGCAGCAGTATTTTTTCTCTTCTTTTCCTTTCTTTGCTTTTCTTTCTTTCTCTCTCCTTCCATCCTTCCTTCCTTCTTTCCTTATCCTCTCTTTTGTTCTCTTTCTTCCTCTATTTCTTTCTTTCTTTCTTCTTATTTTTTATTGTTCTCCTTAGTTTTTTTCTCCTCTCTCACCTTCTGTTCCTCCTCTTCCTCTTCCTTTCCCTCTTTCTTCTAAGGCTCATGATTGCCCACCACATTTAAGAAGCAAAGATTGGATTTGAGTGGAGCAAATGGTAGATCATAGACCAATCTTCATTACCACACCTGTTTATCTTGAAACCTAGTGTGCTCGGACCAATTTCCATCTGCCAGAATCTGCATCTCTGCGCCTTAGGGCTCTTGTATGGCAAATACAGAAAGTCATATCATCTGTGCATGCTAGAGGGAGAAAAATATTCAACTAATGATTCTGGAGAGTGGATATATGAAGACTCCACCTTTCTCATTCCTGAAGTAGGACAATTCTAATTTGTGTGTTTTTCATCATTTCTGATAAATTTCTCTTTAGCTTAAGCTTCAGTTGATCTCTGTCATGCTGGCTTCATAGCCTACCCTTTTCTGTATCATTTCCACAATCCCTCCCGGTGTGATCTGCACTTCCTGATACACTGCATGCATTGGAACCTTTTTCTCAGAGTATTTTCTGGGAAAAACCAAACTATGACATTCCATTACTTCTATTAACCTCAATTTCCTCATGTCTATGTTTGGAACAGTAATGCCTATTTTGAAAATTTGTTCAAGAATTAATGATAATGTACATAAAAGATTTAGTTAATATCCATCAAATAATACGCAACTGAAAACATATTAGTTCTTTTCTGTCCAGAAAATTCCTAAACTAGTTTTAGTGTTGATGATAAGAATATGTTTATAATAAATAACAGATCAACTAACTTTTTTTCTTTTAAGTTCTGGGATGCGTATGCAGAATGTGCATGTTTGTTACATAGGTATACAAGTACCACAGTTGTTTGCTGCACCTATCAACCCATCATCTAGGTCTTAAGCCCCACATGTGTTAGATATTTGTCCTAATGCTCTCCCTCCTTTTGCCCCCTACCCCCTGACAGGCCCTGGTGTGTGATGCTCCCTTCCTTGTGTCCCTGTGTTCTCATTGATCAGCTCCCACTTATGAGTGAGAACATGCAGTGTTTGACTTTCTGTTCTTGTGTTAGTTTGCTGAGAATGATGGCTTCCAGCTTCATCCATGTCCCTGCAAAGGACATGATCTCTTTTTTTTGTGGCTGCATAATATTTCACAGTGTATATGTGCTACATTTTCTTTATCCAGTCTATCATTGATGAGCATTTGAGTTGGTTCCAAGTCTTTGCTATTGTAAATAGTGCTGCAATAAACATATATGTGTATGTGTTTTTATAGTAGAATCATTTATATTCCTTTGGGTATCTACCCAGTAGTGGGATTGCTGAGTCAAATGATATTTCTGGTTTTAGATCCTTGAGGAATTGCCACACTGTCTTCCATAATGGTTTAACTAATTTACAATTCCACCAACAGCATAAAAGAATTTCTATTTCTCCACAGCCTCACCAGCATCTATTGTTTCCTGACTTTTTAATAATCACCAATCTGACTGGCATGAGATGGTATCTCATTGTGGTTTTAACTTGCATTTCTCTAATGACCAGTGATGATGAGCTTTTTTTCATATGTTTGTTGGCAACATAAATGTCTTCTTTTTAGAAGTATCTGTTCATATCCTTTGCCCACTTTTTTAATGGGGTTGCTTATTTTTTTCTTGTAAATCTGTTTAAGTTCCTTGTAGATTCTGGATATTAGACCTTTGTCAGATGGGTAGATTGCAAAAATTCTCTCCCATTCTGTAGGTTGCGTGTTCACTCTGATGATAGTTTCTTTTGCTGTGCGGAAGCTCTTCAGTTTAATTAGATCCCATTTGCTAATTTTGGCTTTTGCAATTGATTCTAGCATTTTTGCCATGAAGTCTTTGCCCATGTCTACAACCTGAATGGTATTGCCTAGGTTTTCTTGTAGGGTTTTTGTGGTTTTGGGTTTTACATTTAAGTCTTCAATCTGTCTTGAGTTAATTTTTGTATAAGGTGTAAGGAAGGGGTCCGGTTTCAGTTTTCTGCAGATGGCTAGCCAGTTTTACCAACACCATTTATGATATAGGGAATCCTTTTCCCATTGCTTGTTTTTGTCAGGTTTGTCGAAGTTCAGATGGTTATAAATGTGTGGTGTTATTTCTTAGGTCTCTGTTCTGTTCCATTTGCCTATATATCTGTCTTGGTACCAGTATCATGCTCTTGTGGTTACTGTAACCTTGTAGTATAGTTTGAGGTTAGGTAGCATGACGCCTCTGGCTTTGTTCTTTTTGCTTAGGATTGTCTTGGAAATATGAGCGCTTTTTTGATTCCATATGAAATTTAAAGTAGTTTTTTCTAATTTTGTGAAAAAAAGTCAATGGTAGCTTGATGGGAATAGCAATGAATCTAAATTACTTTGGGCATTATGGCCATTTTCACAATATTGATTCTTCCTATCCATGAGCATAGAATGTTTTTTCATTTTTTTGTATCCTCTCTTATTTCCTTGAGCAGTGGTTTGTAGTTCTCCTTGAAGAAGTGATTCACTTCTCTTGTAGGTTGTATTCTTAGGTATTTTATTCTCTTTGTAGCAATTTTGAAAGGGAGTTCACTCATGATTTGACTCTCTGCTTATGTATTATTGGTGTATAGGAATGCTTTTGATTTTGCACATTGATACTGTGTCCTGAGACTTTGCTGAAGTTACTTATCAGCTTAAGGTGTTTTTGGCTGAGACTCTGAGGTTTTCTAAATATGGAATCATCTCATCTGCAAACAGAGACAATTTGACATCCTCTCTTCCTATCTGAATTCGCTTTGTTTCTTTCTCTTGCCTGATTGCCCTGGTCAGAACTTCCAATACTGTGTTGAATAGGAGTGGTGAGCCAAATCTTCAGAGCATTCTAGGTACAGTGGCAGAAGTTGGCATCTGTCCTGGAAGCCTACACTGTTAGCTCATCAGAGGTATTTCTGCCACTCTCATGCTGCTAGGAGATCCCACAAAGGTGACCCAAGTCCCAGACTTTTCTCTTTCTCTCAGGGCCAGTATAAATCAGACCTTCCACTAGTGATTGCTTGGCCTGCTTCATCAGTTCAGGGCCAAAAGCACCAGCCATCTGTTTACCATGACTTCTATGAATGCACACATTTTTCTACTTTTAGTCCTTCTTACATTCCTCTGATTTCCCTGAAACCACAAATCTGTATTTCCTTTAGAAGCTTCCTGTTGGCCTCATAAAACACAGAAGATTGTTTTAACCCATTAGATAGTTCAGAGATTGTGGATTATGCAAAGCCGTATGTACTTGCTGCATAGTGTCTCAATCCCAAACTTTGTCCTTACTTAATTTTCCTGATAACATTTTGATCAGGGAACCAAATTGTCTAAATGTTGCATACTATATGGTCCATATTTTAAGGGAAATTACTTAATTCCATTTTGCTCTTTCAACAAAAATTCAGGAGGCCAGATATGAGTTTGATTTATATGATGCAAAGGAATTAATCTCTTCAAATGAACCTCTCTCATGAGGATACAATGCATCTGAAAATCATTGATGCATCCCCTTGAAAACCAAAATGAAATAAACATGCCATATCTCACCACTCCTATTCAAAATAGTAATGGAAGTCCTAGGCAAAGAAATATGGCAAGGAAAATAAATTAAAGGTATCTAAATAGGAAGAGAGGAAGTCAAACTATCCCTGTGTATGAATAAGAGTCTACGTCCAGAAAACTTCATATTCTCTACCCAAAATCTCCCTGATCTTATAAGCAACTTCAGCAAAGTTTCAGGATACAAAATTATTGTACCAAAATCAGTAACATTCCTATACACCTACAACTTCCAGTCTGAGAGCCAAATCAATAATGTGATCCTTTTCACAATAGCCACACACACAAACACACACACACACACACAAAACCCAACAAAATACCTAGAAATACAGCTAACCAGGGAGGTAAAAGATCTCTAGAATAAAAATTACAAAACACTGCTCAAAGAAGTTAGAGATCACACACACACACACACACACACACACACACACACAGACATATATACTGCGTTTTAGGTTTTGGGGTTCATGTGAAGAACATGCAAAATTGTTGCATAGGTACATACGTGGCAATGTAGTTTGCCGCCTTCCTCCCCATCACCTATATCTGGCATTTCTCCCCATGTTATCCCTCCCCAGCTCCCCACCCCTGCCCCTCCCCTAGTTCCCCCCTACAGACCCCAGTATGTGATGCTCCCCTCCCTGTGTCCATGTGTTCTCATTGTTCAACATCCACCTATGAGTGAGAACATGCAGTGTTTGATTTTCTGTTCTTGTGTCAGTTTGCTGAGAATGATGGTTTCCAGGTTCATCCATGTCCCTACAAAGGACATGAACTTATCGTTTTTTATGGCTGCATAGTATTCCATGGTGTATATGTGCCACATTGTCCCTGTCCAGTCTATCATCTATGGGCATTTGGGTTGGTTCCAAGTCTTTGCTATTGTAAACAGTGCTGCAATGAACATTCGTGTGCATGTGTCCTTATAATAGAACAATTTATAATCCTTTGGATATATACCCAGTAATGAGATTGCTGGGTCAAATGGAATTTCTATTTCTAGGTTCTTGAGGAATTGCCACACTGTCTTTCACAATGGTTGAACTAATTTACACTCCCACCATCAGTGTAAAAGTGTTTCTGTTTCTCCACGTCCTCTCCAGCATCCGTTGTTTGCAGATTTTTTAAAGATCGCCATTCTAACTGGTGTGAGATGGTATCTCAATGTAGTTTTGATTTGCATTTCTCTAATGACCAGTGATGATGACCATTTTTTCATATGTTTGTTGACCTCATATATGTCTTCTTTTGTAAAGTGTCTGTTCATATCCTTTGCCTACTTTTGAATGGGTTTGTTTTTTTCCTGTAAATCTGTTTTAGTTATTTATAGATTCTGGATATTAGCCCTTTGTCAGATGGGTAGATTGCAAAAATTTTTTCCCCTTCTGTTCGTTGCCAATTTACTCTAATTGTTTCTTTTGCTGTACAGAAGCTCTGGAGTTTGATTAGGTCCCATTTGTCTATTTTGGCTTTTGTTGCCAATGCAGTACAAGCAAATTGAAACACATTCCATGCTCATGAGTAGAAAGAATCAATATTATTAAAATAGCCAATACTCCCCAAAGCAATTTACAGATTCAATACTATTCCTCTCAAACTACCAACAACAGTCTTCACAGAATGAAAGAAAAAAAGTGTTTTATAATTCATATGGAACCACAAAAGAGCCTGAATAGCCAAGGCAATCCTAAGTAAAAAGAACAAAGCTGAAGACATCACATTATCTGACTTCAAACTACATAACAAGACTGCAATAACCAAAGCAGCATGGTAATAGAATGAAAGCAGACACGTAGACCAATGGAACTGAATACAGAGCCCAGAAATATTGTTGCACACCTACAACATGTGGTCTTCAGCAAAGTTGATGAAAACTGGCAATGAGGAAAAGACTTCTTATTTAATAAATGGTGATGAGATAACTGGCTAGCCATTTGCAGAAGATTGAAATTGGACCCCTTCCTTACATGGTATACAAAAATCAGCTCAAGATGGATCAAAGACATACATGTAAAAATCTAAGGCTATAAAAATCCTGGAAGACAACCGAGGCAATACCACTCTAAACAAAGGACCAGGCAAGAATTTTATGACAAAGTCACCAAAAGTAATTGCAAAAAGAGAAAAAAATTTACAAATGGGGCCTAATTAAACTAAAGAGTTTTTTCACAGAAAAAGAAACTATCAACAGAGTAAACAGACAACCTATAGAATGGGAGAGAATATTTGCAAACTATACATCCAATAAATGTCTAATATCGAGAATCTATCCACAATCTTATTAGAAAGTGGTCAAAGAACATGAATACTTTTCAAAAGAAGACATTCAAGTGGCCAAAAAGCATATGAACAAATAATCAATATCACTGATCATTAGAAAAATTCACATTAAATCCACAATGAGATACCCTCTGACACGAGTCAGAATGGCTATTACTAAAATCCACAAATAAAAGATGCTGCCAATGTTTTGTAGAAAAAGAAACACTTACACACTGTTAGTGAGACTGCACATTAGTTTAACCATTGTGGAAAGCAATTTTGGAATCTCTCAAAGAACTTACAATTATTATTTGACCTAGCAATCCAATTATTGGGTATATACCCAAAGGAATATAAATTGTTCTACCATAAAGACATATGCATGCATATGTCCATTGCAGCACTACTCACTATAGCAAAGACATAGACTCAACTAAAATGTGCATCAAAAGTAGACTGGATAAAGAAAATGTGTTACATATATGGCATAGAATACTATACAGACTTTAAAAAAGAACGAGATCATGTCCTTTGCATCAACACAGATGAGCTGGAGGCTATTATCTCAAGGAAACTAACACAGGAACATAAAACCAAAACCCACATGTTCTCACTTAAGAGTGGGAGCCAAGCACTGAATACATATGAACACAAAGAGGGGAACAACAGACACTGGGTCTTATTTGTGGGTGGAGGGTGGGAGAAGAATGAGAATAAAAAAACTGGCTCTTGGGTATTATGCTTATTATCTAGGTGACAAAATAATCTGTACAGCAAACCCTGCAGCACACAATTTAACTGTAAAATAAACCTGCACACATACCCCTCAACCTTAAAAAAAGCTAAAAAATTTCTTTAATGAAGGTGAATTGAATGATTGGCTGGTATAGGCTGAGACAAAAGAGAATCCCTGCATTCAGTGCAGCTGCTAAATACAGCCCCTGCTGCTGTACCATGTAGCTGTTCCTCATTGACCTGTGGGAAACTAATTTGGAAAGACCTTTGTGAACCGAAATGTTGTCTCTTGCCAAATACTAAAGGTTGTTTTTTTCCCTTGTGAGGTAAACTCAAGTGCCTAACTTGCGAATGCTGAGTTCCAATGTCATTTCTACTTTGTTGGGAGTTAAATGTAAGTGTCTTTGGACAGAAAGAGAAGACGCAACCTTGGTTCCGAGTCTGTCCACTATTAGCTACATAACATCACAAATTAAAATTTTCACAGTTGGAAAATGGAGGCAATAAAACATGACTGTCTATTTTGAGAATCAAATTGGGTAATACATGTAGTATGTGATGTGTGTGTAAATCCCATATTAGGAATGCTTTAAAATAATACAAGACACCATATGAGATGAAGAACGGTTCCGAATTTATTTATTGAGGAATATATAGGTAAGAATCCCTGTTTCTAGGGAGATAACCCAAAGTGATCACCAAAAGAAGAAAGGAGGACACAAGAATCATGAGTACATTGAAAAGAAAACATAATTGTGAAGATTCTTGATCAGTTGCAGAAACTTAAGTTTCTTAGGGGAAGAGAATGAAGCTCTTGACTTTAGAGTCAAAGCTGAGATCATGACTCTAAATAGAGAACACATGAAACTGGCACATGATCCACAAGGTGTAAGGAAAAAGGAAAAAGAGAATCAGGATGAAGTACTCTGACCTCCCACAAGCTGACTGACAAGATTTTAAACAAATAGAGAATTCATAAAAATGTGGATGACAGCATGGTGGCCAGCAGCAAAGTAAATTGGTCCCCCAAAAGATAAGTCAGTTGAGCAGAAAGCTGTTGTGTGTGGATGGTGGTGCTCTTGGGAGTTAATCAGCAGCGAGAGGACTGGCAGCAACTGGATCCACAACTCTGGTTTAGGCAACCAGGCAGGCAGACACATGTGGGGTGGTAGCAAGTTCTCCTGCAGTACACAGGTGCACAGGAGCTGGTCAGGCCACAGCTGGTTGGGGCACAACAGCTGGGCTGGCAGCAGGGTGTGCTGCAGCAGGAAGGCTGGCAGCAGCTGGTCATACAGATGGGCTGGCAGCAGCTGGACACACAGGTGGGCTGGCAGCAGGTGGTCCTGCAGCAGGTGGTCTCACAGCAGGCTGGATCCACAGCTCTGGTTTAGGCAACCAGGCAGGCAGACACACGTGGGGTGGTAGCAGGTTCTCCTGCAGTACACAGGTGCACAGGAGCTGGTCTGGCCACAGCTGGACCCACAGCTGGTTTGGCCACAGCAGCTGGACCCACAGCAGGTGGGCTGGCAGCAGGGTGTGCTGCAGCAGGAAGGCTGGCAGCAGCTG
>PVKP010050988.1:0-13112 GCA_004027715.1 Plecturocebus donacophilus | reverse complement strand
TAAGGGCGGCAGAAAGGCAAGTGGGTTCCAAATCCTGGAGGGGGATCCGTTTGGGGGGCCTGCTCGGAGGAAAGTCTGGGGGAAGAGCGGAGGGGGGCTTGAAGGGCCTGTGAGGGGGTGGAGGAAAAGATTCCCAGGGCCATTGAGTGCGTACTGGGTGGGAGGTTGGGGAGAGGGGTCCAGGGAGGGAGATGGAGAGGAGAAGGGTTGAGACCAGGGTCCAGAAAGGGGTTTCGGGCTGAGAGAAGGTTAGGGAAGAGCAGCGGAGGGGAAGGGGCGGGTTAGGGGAGGCGGGAGGGCTGAGGGTTAGCGGCGGGGGAGGGTCGCCACCGCCGGCCGGGGCCTGCTGGCCGGGTCGCAAAGCAGGGGGCGGCGCGCTCCGTTACCTGTAGATGTACCAGACGCTGCGCCGCCGGGGCCCCAGGGCTGGCCAGCTGGAGGACAGCGCGGGGGGCGGCTGCGGCAGGGAGCTCCCACCGGGGCCGCCGAGACCCCCGCCGCCGACCGCAGACAAAGCCATCGCCGCCGCGGCCCCAGCCCCGGCCCGGGTCCCGGTGCCGGCCGCCCCCGCCGCCGCCGCCGCCGCCGCGTCCCCGTCCCCGCTCGGCCGAACCCCCGTGTCCGGGCCCCCAGGCCCCGCCTCATGCTGACCCGCGCCGGGAGGGGGGAGGGGGAGGGGGCGCGCACCCCCCCCGCGGGAGGGAGGGCAGGGCCAGGGGCTCACATGCCAGGGGGCGCGGGGCGCGGGGCGCGGGGTCGGGCCGCGGCGGTAGCGCGAAGACCGCGGACGGCGCCGGCTTCAGCACCGCGGACAGCTCCGGAGGCGGGCGGCGGGCGCGAGGCTTAACCCCTTGGCGTCCTGCGCCGGGCGGCGGAGGGGGCCGGGCAGGGGGGAGGGGGCCGGGAGGGGAACGCGGGGGCCCCCTTGGCGGGAGAAGGGGGAGGGGCGAGGCTAGGAGGGGGGAGGAGAAGGGGAGGCACTTCCGGTCTGAGCCCCCCCTTAACCCCCCTCCCCCCTCCAGAGCCCTCCCGCGCAGGTGCAGAGCGAGAGAGCGCGGGGAGAGGGACGCACAACATCACACAAGATGCCTCGCAGCCGCGTGCACGGACGCGCGGACGGAGCCCCACTTCCCGGGCAGGGACACCGCGGGTGAGAGAGGCCCCAGGCGGGGATGCGCAGCCCACCAACACCACAGACCAACACGCAACGCACCTCGACACAGTCGGAAAGGAAGGCCAGGCCATTCAGACTGGGCTCCACGGCACCCCTCCTCCACCAGAGAAGCCCAGGCGGAGAGGCGAACACACCACCACGGCTCCCCGAAAGAGCGTGGACCCCCAGCCAGCGCGAGGAGAGGGCGTGACACGCCAGGAGGGGGGATACACGGAAGGATCGCCTATCTCCGGCAGGGAGGCCGGGGTTGGGCCCTGGCAGCAGGGCACACCACAAGGCACAGGCCAGGCCAGCACAGACAGGGTCCGGGAGCAGCGCGGAGGCAGGAGGAGGGGAGGCTCCGACGCAGCACACACACAGCAGCACGTGGGAGCCAGCGAGAGGCTCGGAGGAGTAGGGGAGGAAGCCCATTGACAAGACAGAGTAGGAGACGGGACCACCCCCATTCAGCTGGTAGAGCACGTGACCCCCACAGACGGAGGCCAAGGAGAGACCCAGAGAGACGCCGGCAGACAAGAAGCACAGGCTGACACAGAAGCTCGGGGTGGGGGGTGTACCCCAATACTCACCCGGTGCCCAGAGCCGGAGACGTGCCAGGCAAACACGCACAACGGTCAAGCGCCTCAGACACTCGGGCGCAGGGTGGCACCCCAGCTCCACCCTCTCTCCCCATGTTGCCATTTCTCTGTGCCCCCCATCCGCGACCCATCCCCACTGGCCAGAACACAGACACGTAGGTTTGGACACATTTAATGGAAGGATGCTACGCACATGGGGACCCTTCCCTGGATTGGAGGGAGCAGCGGAGGAGAGTGTCTTATTTTAGACACCAAATTATGACCCTCCCTCCCCCACAGCCCTGTCCTTCTGGAGGCCCAAGCCCTGGAATCCTCCCCTCCTCTGCCCTTCCCTCCCCCAACATCCCAGGTCCTGAATCTCAGATCAATCAGACACACATGCATGCACACACATTCCTGTGCGAGTGCACACGCACAGTGACATGCACAGAGAGGGACAGATGTGTGCAGAGACCCACCTATGTGTGTAAGCAGACTCACTGACATGCCCTGCAGTGCTTTACTACAGATTCAGAGAGGCACAGGTGTGCAGAGCCAGCCCACAGTCATAGCCACAAAGGCACCAGTATGTACAGAGCAGGGCAGACCCTCCAGCCCCGGGGCATAGGTATATGTACATCCAGGCCACACATGCACACAGATGCGTGTCATGCACACCTACAGAGACACACGTTCACACACTGGGAAACCTCAGCTCTGGTCGTGCACACACACACGTTCATAAACCCCCCCAGGCACCCCGTCTTTCCCTCCTGACCCCATCCCCTCCCTGCCCCTCCCCTCTCACCTCCCTGGGCCAATCCCATCGATTAAGCTTCCGAAGCAAGTCAGCCAGCAGCCAGGGAGGGGAAAGGTGTCAGTGCACCCCTCTCCTCACCCCCATCCCACCCAGCCCTGACTGCACCCTCCCCACGACAGTGCATGGGACACACACACTCCCACTGCACGTGACTGCACAGAGATGGGGCACAAGAAGGAGACAAGGGCCTCCAGCCAGCCAGACATAAGAACACCCCAGGCCCCTAGGTGTCCCCACCCTGCCCTGGCCACTCCACTGGTCTCTGGCGACCCCAGAGCTGGGCAGTCTTAGTGGCTGCGGAAGATGGTTTGGGGTTGGGTTGGGCTGTGCTGTCTGAAGCTATTTCTGGCCTCTCCCACCCCTGGATCAAATTTTAGAAGGAACAGATTAGAAAGGGGGCTTAGAGGTAATGGAAATATTTAAAGGCATAAATTGTGAAGGGAACTTGGGGTGAGGGGGGTCACCCGAGGGTGTAAGGACATTTACCTTGGGGCATCAAAGCTGTCGTAGGAGCCCACGGTATAATGCCGGAAGAGTCTCTTTGCCTTGTCACTGCGGCTTTCTGCAGGGGGACAACAGACAACCTTGGACTCTGGTGGAAACCACAAGCCCAACCCCAGAGCTCCTGGCCCAAGTCTTCCCATTACCTCCCAGCACCCACCCCCATCAAGAAAGGGAAAGGAATGGACATGGGAATCCTAGGGTCCACTGAGCACAGCTGGGGGTTCTGCATTACCTTGCTTGCTCTCCTGAGCGCGATTGGCCACCTCTTCCAGGCAGTCAGAGGGGAACCAGCCAACACGACCTTTGACCTGGCCTTCCCAGAAGCCTCCTTCCCCGACGCTAAGTACTGGTTGGGGAACAGGGACATAGATACATTTCTGTGTTTCTGTGCTGCCCCTCAGCTGGCAACACACTCAACTTACAGCCTTCCCCAGTCACCAGCTCCTGGCCAAGGGCATCCTTAATAAACATCTGAGGAAGGGGTGAGGAGCTTGGGGGAGAACCAAATCATGTCACTCTTGCCTTCTAGCTTCTGGATCCAGAGGGGACCAGAGGCACTGGGAGAGAGGGGTGTGTTCCATGACATGGTCTTCCCACATAAGGGGCAGGTCCACGATTGGTCCTCATCTCCTCCGATAACTGGTCACAGCTCAGTTGTGTAATTCCCCCACACCCTCCTAGGCTCTGTGGGCTTAGATCACGGATGGAGGGACAAGCTCTACTTCACCCTCCCACCACTGTCCCCACCACCTCCCAAAGTCTCCTTGCCACTTAATCTACTGTCCTTTGTCCCCAGACCCCTCTGTTTCTCTTTGCCTCTCCTGGCTCTAGAAGGGAGAAGAGATGAGAATCACCTGTTTCCTCTCCCTCTCCCCTGATGGAAGCTGCTTGCCCCTGCCGGACCTCCCAGGTTCTACCCTTCCCCATTTAGCAAGCATGGCTGACTGCCTGTTACATGCCTGGAGCTGAAGTACAGAGATACGTGACAAGAACAGCTAATGTTTATCTAGCTCTTGCCTGGGCCAGGACCCTGAGAGGGGGCACTTTCATGATCCCCATTTTACTGATAGAACTGAGGCCTGGAGAGCCAAGATCATCTGCCGAAGCTTACAAGGCTAGGAACTGACAGACCCGGATTTGAACACAGCTCAGTCTGCTCCCAGGGGTCATGCTTTCAGTCACTCAGGAGCTGTTTCTCCATCCCAGAGCTTTGCTGCATGACAGTGGCACCAGTGACAACACATGGTCTTCCATTTCCTCAGCGTTTTTCATGACTGCCCCCATTCGGCCCTTCACATGTTTTCCTTCCTCATTCAACCCTTCCTTACACCTACCCAGGTAATGACTGTTTTTCCATTTTATAGATGAAATTGAAGCAAATGTGAGAAAACCCCTGGCTGGAGATGGCTCCAGCTATGCTAGGGGTTGAGTTGGGGCCATCAGATGTGTTCCCTTCCACAAACTACCTCCCTTGAGAGCCTCTGGGGAGACCAAATGAGGGGAAGCGGAAAGTCGTGGAAGAGAGCAGGAGATGGGGTGTCAAGAGAACTGGGTTCTTGTCTGGTTCTGCCATGCCTGACTTGGTGGTCTTGTGATCAATCATTTGTTCACTGAAAAAATACTTATTTAGTACCAGTCATGAGTCAGGTGCCAGGGTAGACACTGTTGAATATAATCAGTCTCGTTCCTTCCTTTGAGAAGCTTCCAGACCAGCAGCCAGTAGGGGCATAACTGTACAACTGACTGCATGATTGGGAGTTGGGGTCAGAGCACAAGAGAAAAGAATAGGGTGTTTGGAGAGAAGCCAGATGGGAGTGTATAACTTATATATGGCAAAGGGGTCTAGGGAGGTGTCCCTGAGGGGTGACATATAGGCTGAGACCTGAAGGATCCTAGGAGCTGGGGAGGCAAAGAGAGCGTGGAAGAGTTTTCCAGGCAGAAGGAACAGCATGTTTGAAGGCTTTGGTGTACAAGAGGGCTTGGGGCACTGGAGGGTTGGGGGGGCTTGGAGGATTGGAGTATCGGGCTTGGAGGATTGTGAGGTTTGGAGGATTGGAGGCCTCAGGGTATTGGGGGATTGGAGGCCTCAGGGCATTGGGGGATTGGAGGGCTTGGGGAATTAGGGGATTGGAGGGCTTGGGCATTGGAAGATTGGAGGGTTTGGGGCATTGGGCGAATGGAGGGCTTGTAGCATTGGAGGACTGAAGGATGAGGTCCCTGGAACCTTGTGGGTGAAGGGAGGAGTCGCATGAGATGAGGTTGGTGAGGTGGGCAGGGAGGCGGCCTGGAGGCCAAGGTAAGGCTCTGGGCTTTGACTCTGAGAGTAGAGGGAGTCTGCTGCCTCATGGGTTGTGTGAAGCTCGATGACATCGTGGATGTAGAGGGAGTCTGCTGCCTCATGGGTTGTGTGAAGCTCGATGACATCGTGGATGTGGGTGTGCTTTGAGGCAATTAAGTCCCTTTTAATGGAAGATGAGGATATAAAAACAGAAGGCAGTGTGTTCTCTCCCTGCATTGAAGCCTTGAGCGTGTAGCTCAGCAAGATACTGCCCATGGTCCTCCGCCTGCCCGGAAGGGCCTTTACCTCTGGCCTCAGCTCACCATGCTTTTCTCCCATCAACCCCCACCCCACGCGCCTACGTCCCAGGCAGCTGGCCCCGAAGCACCTGCACTTGGCCCCCTCAGTAACTCCTGAATTTGATCATTCATTCACTCAATATATGTGTATTGAAACCTCCTGTAGGCTGGGTCATTAAACTGAGCCCTAGAGACTCAGAGGCCATTGACTTATGACCTCACCTACAGGAACTCAGGCTATGGGAAGAAAAACTACGAAACGCATGCAGTTACACTGTCCGCCGGATGCTCTGATCCCTGAATACCCTTCAAGGCCTCACTCAAGTTCACCTTCTATGATAGGACCCTCCTTGCTTATCCAGGGGCATGAGTCTCTGTCCTCTAAGTGCCTAAGATAGGGGCCACTTAGGAAAATGATGGCTTTTTCTTTTTTGAGATGGAGTTTCACTCTTGTCACCCAGGCTGGAGTGCAGTGGCACAATCTTGGCTCACTGCAGCATTCCCCTCCTGGGTTCAAGCTATTCTCCTGCCTTGGCCTCCCAAGTAGCTGGGATTATAGGTGCACACCACCACACCTGGCTATTTTTTTTTTTTTTTTGTATTTTCAGTAGAGATGGGGATTCACCATGTTGGCCAGGCTGGTCTCGAAATCCTGATCTCAAGTGAGCCACCCACCTTGGCCTCCCAGTGTTGGGATTACAGGTATGAGCCACCTTGCCTGGTCAAATGATGGCTCTTATATGGTACTTGTTATGTAGGAAACATTGGTCTAAGTGCTTCACATCATCTGGCTCCTCTGATCCTCATGAGGGTCCCATTTTACAGATGAAGAAACTGAGGCCCAGAGAAATCATTTGGTCGAGGTCACCCCACTAAGAAGTGATAGGGTCAAGATTTGAACCCAGGCCGCTTGGCTCTCAACCTCTATACTGCTCTGCTCCTGGGCAGCCCAGAGTCTGGCAAAGAATTATTCGATGCCTCATGTTAACAGCCACACCTGCTACACACGGTAGTCTCTAAAGTATCCTTCTATCCAAGAACACATCGGCAGCCCTGCAAAGCCCACCAGCAGGGGCGACTGGCACCACTTTCCAGATGAAGACAGAAAAACCAAAGGGAGATGAACCCCGGTAACAGCGGCCACTGTTTTGGGAGCCCTTGCCATGACCAGGTGTCTTACATTTGCCAACTCATTGGGGCCCATCTCTCAGTTGAGGACTCCTGGGCAGATGCAGGAGGCAAAGTTAAGGCTGCCCCACCTCAGGCTCCACACCAGGTGGCAGGAAGGACTGTGAGCTTGGACTGGGGGCCTTGGGCAAGTGGCTTCACCTGTGTGAGGCTCTGTTCCTTCAACTCTGCAATGGGGCCCAGGACCCTCCTCCCCAGAAAGGGCCATCAGGAGTCTAATGAGACGATTTGGTGAAACGTTCCAGCCATGCCCTGCACACAGCGTCGGCGTCTCACAAATGCTCCCTTCACTCCTTTGCCTCAGCACTGCCTCCCGACAGGGTCATCTTAGCTACACTCTAGGCTCCTCCAAGGCTCAAGAGGCGTCCCGGGGCTCTCTCAGTTCTCCAGAGTGCACGAGGTACTCCAGGTGCCCACGAACGGCCTGCTGTCTGCTCCACCTCCTCCCTGATGGCCTCACAGCCCAGCCCCGACCCTGCTTCCACCTGGCTTACCTTTGATCTTCTCGCCCTTGCTCAGGGAGATCTCCCCCTCGGCTTGGGCCTGGTACGATTTCACAGCCATGAAGGAGCGTCCGGGTACCGCTGAGTAGAGCTTCCTCCGCCTCCCGCGGCTGCCCAGGGAGCCCCCAGGGCCCCCTGAGCCCCCCGTGCCCCCAGCTGGCCCTTCCCGGGGTGTCCCGCTGGAGCTGCGTACACAGAGGGCATGAGAGGCAGGGGAGGGTGGAGGGAAGGGACACCTCTAGGAGGACAGAGGTCCTTGGGTGGGGGAGGGGGGAGGGAAGGGACACCTCTAGGAGGACAGAGGTCCTTGGGTGGGGGAGGATGGAGGATCAGGGTAGGGGGAGGGTTTCCCAGCGCTGGCATCCTCGGGGAAGAGGGCATTTGGGGGCTCCCTCTGCCTGCCCACAGCTGCCCCCAGCCCCCTTCCTGCCTCCTGGCTTCCGGCTCTGCCCCTCCCACGGTCCTGTGCGCACCGCCTGATTCAGCTTCCTGAGGCTCAGCTGGGACTGTGTCATCCCTCTGCTCACGAGCCTTCCGCGACTCTCGGCTTCCTCCTGGGTCAGCTCCAACTCCTCTGCCCGCCGTTGCCAGCCTCTCCCCCACTTCCTCGGGACTCGCCTGGCTGGCCTCCACCTCCCTCTCACCCTCCTCTAGCCAGGTGGGCCTGCTGACCCTGGAATGCCCCCCACTCCCTCCTCATCCTCCCTCCGGCGTGACCTCTCTGTCCCCTCCAACCACCAAGTTCCTGCCACCAGCCCTCATCCTCTTCCTGCTCGGCTTCCTCCACCTCACTCTGTCATTCTGTCTGTCCTCAGGGGCTGGGGCCCATGTTTATTTGGGGTACCCCCTGCCTGGGGCTCCTGTCGTGGAGCAGATGCCCAGCTAACATGTGGTGCTCTGGAGATGGAGTCGGGACAGTACCTCCCAAGGACCATACTTTACCCCAGAGTGACACTAGGGACTTGGATGGATGCAGACGCGGGGAGGAAGGCAGCTGGGCTGGCCTTGGGAGAAGCCACTGATGGGGATGGGATTCGATGGGGCTGGGAACTGTGGCGCCAGGGCAGCCTCCCCTACCTGGGCCGACCTCGGGGCTGCCTCTTGGTGTCCTCAGGGTGCCTCCCTCTGGATGGAGAGCGGGCCCGCGCGCCCCGGGGGCTGCTGGCACTTCGCAGGGTCCCGCTGCTGAGCTTGGTGGTGGGGGCTGAGGGCTGCGACTGGCCCTGGGACCCTGAGGTAGGGCCAGGGGCCCCAGAGGATGAGGCCCCCGGGGCAGAGAATACCATCCAGTCGGGCAGGGCCATGCTGGTGTCACTGTTGGCTCGCAGCAGCGCCGGGGGCACCGTCAGCCCTGTGCCTGGGGGCCCCCGTCGCCGGGCCGCATATTTTGGGGACTCCTGGAAGGGCACTGAGAGGGCACAGTGGCAGTGGGGGCAGATGGGAGGGGAAGAAAGGGCAGGCAGGGGACCATGCAGGGAAGAGAGATGGTGGAAGAGAGATATGAGGGAGAAAGAGGTGAGAAAGGGTGGGGGCCTGGAGCTGCTCCCTCCACCACCCAGACATTTTGGGTTCTCTAGGATTTTCTCCATCCAATCCCAGCCCCTATATCAGGTCCCCCAACTGCCCATCCCACCATGAACTCCCAGCCGCCCCAGGTTCTCTGTGTAGCCCCAGCTCCCTGTCACTCACCCACATCCTGTTCCCGATGGTTTCGGATCAGCTCCCCCAGCTCAAAATTCCCAGCAATCACTGCCACCTGGAGAGAGGGGGTACGGGCAGGTGGGGGGGGGCAGGCAGCAGAAAGAGGGTAGGAAACATGGTGAGGTCCCCGGCCCGACTCAAACCTTCCACCCCATGCCCTCCCTCTTACTCCAGCTCCCCCCACAACCTCTCTCGTCTTATCCACTGGGTGTCACTGTCACCCTTCCCTCAGCCCTGGAAATGTCAGCACATCCCCTGCAGCCCCAGACCTGGAAGGGGGTCTGTCCGTTGTTATTCTTCACATCCTTGTCGGCCCCTCGATACAGGAGGATCCTGGCACAGGTCTCCTGTGGGTGATGGCACATGACGCAGGACAAAGACAAAAAAAATATTAAGGTCACCATGAGTGGATACAGGTATTATTTGTGGTGTACCGGTGTGCAGGGCATAGCTGGAACGTTTCACCAAATCATCTTGTTATACTCCTGATGGCCTTTTCTGGGGAAGGGGGTTCTGGGCCCCATTGCATAGTTGAAGGAACAGAACCTCACACAGGTGAAGCCACTTGCCCAAGGCCCTTAGTTCAAGCTTGTGCTAAGATCCACAGGAATAGAATACTCCACCCTAAACCTGCACCACTCAGGACAGCAGCCGCCTGCCAGGTATGGACCAGGAGCACTTTAGTTTAAATGTGGCCAGCCCAAACGCAGATGCACCATGCATGCAAAATACACACTGGATTTCAAGGACGCCATATGAAAACGAGAGAATTTAAATGTCTGTAGCCAGGCTCGGTGGCTCAAGCCTATAATCCTAAGACTTTGGGAGGCCAAGGCAGAAGTTCTAGACCAGCCTGGACAACATAGTGAGGCCCCCCCACCACCCCATGTCTACAGAAAGATCAACAGAAATTAGCCAGGCATGGTGGTAGGTGCCTGGAGTCCCAGCTACTTGGGAGGCTGAGATGGGGGGATCGCTTGAGCCCAGGAGTTTGAGGCTGCAGTGAAGTGAGATCAAGCTTGGGTGATAGAGCAAGGTCCTGTCTCCCGCCAGGGAAAAAAAGAAAAGCTGGGTGTGGTGACTCACACCTGTAATCCCAGCATTTTGGGAGGCTGGGTGGGTCACTTGAGCCAGATATTCAAGACCAGCCTGGCCAACACGGTGAAACCCCATCTCTACCAAAAAATACAAAAATTAGCCAGGCGTGGTGGCAGGCACCTGTAATCCCAGCTACTCAGGAGGCTGAGGTGGGACAATCGCCTGAACCCAGGAGGTGGAGGTTGCGGTGAGCCGAGATTATACCACTGAACTCCAGCTCGGGTGACAGAGTGAGACTCTGTCTCAAAAACAAAAACAAACAAAAAACCTCTAATAATTTCTGCACTGATTCCACGTTGAAATGATAATGTTTTAGATACACTATTATAAGTAAAATATGTTGTTAAAATAAATGTCACCTAATTATTTTCCCCTTCTTTTTAACGTGGCCACTAGGATATTTGAGGGCGTGTAGGATATACGGCTCATGCTATGTTCCACTGGACGTTGGGGCAGGATAATTAATTCTTGGTGATTCACTGGTTTGCGGGGGGTGTTCTGAGCACTGCGGGATGTTGAGTAGCATCCCCCGTCTCTACCACTAGATGTCAGTAGCACTCCCCTCCCCAGTCATGACAACCAAAAATGTCTCTAAACACTGCCAAGTGTCCCCTGGGAGGCAGAAGCTCCCGGGTTGAGAACCACAGGTCTAGACCTTCTGGAGGCTTATCATGTTACATGCCAGGCACTTGGCACTTTAGAGGCAAAAGCTCACTGAATTGCCCAGCAATTCCAGGAGACGGAAATTGTCTCTATTTTACAGAGGAGGAAACGAAGGTTTTCAAAAGAGCTCAAGGTGGGCTGGTGCAGTGGCTCCTGTAATCCCAGCACTTTGGGAGGCTGAGGCGTGAGGATCGCTTGAGCCCAGGAGTTTAAGACCAGCCTGGGCAACACGGTGAAACCCCGTCTCTACAAATAATACAAAAATTAGCCTGGCGTGTTGGCACACGCTTGTAGTCCCAGCTACTTGTGGGGCTGAGGTGAAAAGAACACCTGAGCCCAAGAGGTCGAGGCTGCAGAGAGTCTTGTTCATGCCACTGCACTCTAGTCTGGGTAACAAAGTGAGACCCTGTTCTCAAAAAACAAAGCTCAAGGTCACACAGCTGGTGATTATCAGCCTCAGATTTAAACCCAGATCAGACTCCAAAGCCTTCTATCTTAATTGCATTTTCTGCCAGACCCAGAAGGAAGGAGACATACATTGCAGAGGAAAGGGTAGGAGCAGGACTGGGCCAGTGGGGACAGGGACGCCTTCTACATTCAGATCAATTTCTCACCAATGTCAATCACACAGCAGCCCTCATCACTCTTGGGCTAAGCACAAAGTCCATGCCACGGCCTAGCAGGGTTAGTGTTAGCTGAGCTAACCTGAGCTGCCTGCCCCGCCACTCCCCACCCCGACCCTCACCAACTTCATCCTCTACCACCCACCCTTGCTCCCAGGCTCCAGCCACACTGGCCTACTGCTTCCTCTGACAGCACACTTGTGCCCCAGGACCTTTGCACGGCTGCTCCCTCTGCCTGGAATCCTCTCCTGCTAGATCTCAGCATAATCTGCTTCTTCACTTCATTGAGGCTTTTGCACACATGCCACCTCTTCAGAGAGGTCTTCTCTAGCCACCCTGTCTAAAAAAAAACCCTTGTGGATCACCTGAGGTCAGGAGTTCAAGACCATCCTGGCCAATACGGTGAAACCCTGTCTCTATGAAAAAAAGTACAAAATTAGCTGGGCGTAGTGATGCACCTCTGTGATCCCAGATACTCGGGAGGCTGAGGCAGGAGAATCACTTGAACCCGGGAGGCAGGGGTTGCAGTGAGCCGAGACTGTGCCATTGCACTCCAGCCTGGGACAGAACAAAACTTCTCAAAAACAAAACAAAACAAAAACAAAACCTTGTCCTCTTCCTTGCTTTATTTATTTAATTTATTTTTTTGAGATGGAGTTTGCCCAGGCTGGAGTGCCGTGGTGTGATCTCGGCTCACTGCAACCCCCGCTTCCCGGGTTCAAGTGATTCTCCTGCCTCAGCCTCCAGAGTAGCTGAGGTTACAGGAGCCTGCCACCATGCCTGGCTAATTTTTGTATTTTTAGCAGAGATGGGGTTTCACTATCTTGGCCAGGCTGGTCTCGAATTCCCAGCCTCAGCGGCCTCCCAAAGTGCTGGGATCACAGGCGTGAGCCACTGCACCCGGCCCCTTGCTTTATTTTTTAATATGACACTGGTGTGTGTGCCAGGCACTCTAAGCCAATGTTAACTCATTTTCTTCGTAACACCATCTCCCTGAAATTCCATTTTCTGTTATTTGTCCCATTAGTGTCTCTTCTACATCAGAAGTTGCACAGGGGACTGACTTTGCCCGTGGCACCCGCCACCTGGAGTCATGCTGGACCCACAAGAGCTGTTCGGTAGGAGGAATGTCCTCTCCCTTTTGTCTTGGCCTGGCCAAACCCAGCCTGGCCTCCAGCTCAACTCTACCCCAGTGCTCTCTGATGCTAATTTAACCAGCATTCCCCAAGCACCTCCTTGATCTTACCCCTTTCACATGACATGTTACAGGACAGGCTCAGAGAGGGCAGACACTATGCCCAAGGCCACACAGCCAGTTAGAGGAACAGTTAGGATGGCAAACTGACCTTCTTTTTTTTTTTTTGAGACAGAGTCTTGCTCTCGCTCTGTCTCCAGGCTGGAGTGGAGTGGAGCAGTATTGGCTCACTGCAGCCTCTGCTTCCTGGGCTCAAGTGATTCTCCTATGTACTTGGCCTTCTGATCCTATGAATGGACGACTCTGACTGCCGAAGTCACACATCAGGCAGCAGAGTTAGCCCAGTGTGTGTGTGTGTGTGTGTGTGTGTGTGTGTGTGTGTGTGTGTGTGTGTGTGTGTGTGTGTGTGTGTGCGTGCGAGTCTGTGTGTGCCCGTGCTGGCCAGCTAGACCGTTCACTGCTGCCATGTGTATTTTTGCATGTTTTCACACCCCCAACCCCCACCCTGG
>PVKP010050987.1:0-13141 GCA_004027715.1 Plecturocebus donacophilus | reverse complement strand
TTATTCTTTTATTTGTCTTCCCAGGGCAGAGATAAATTCCCTGAATTAATGAAGTGAGACCTTAGCCTGGCTAATTTTGTAGTTTTAGTATCTTTATGTCCTTATCCTCTTCATCTCCCACTGAACACACGGTTAACATACGTTAACTAGAAATGATTTAGAGGACACTTAATGATCATCTTCTTTTAACTCTACAGTTTTCCCAGTAAGAGGCTGTTCAACACCCCTGGAGACACAGAATTTATGAATCATGGAGGCAGTCCATCTCATTATTGTAAAGCACTAATTTTTACAAAGTTCTCCCTATTCAGAGCCAAACTCTCTTACTAGTTGCATTGAATAATGCATCACTGTCAACAATTTTAAAAGTCATTTCTAGGGCAGGAAAACTGAAAGCAGATCATATATATTTACCTGTTTTGAATCCATATATTCATTCATTTAACTGGAGACACAATAGACCAAGATGAGCTCTTTATAGATCGATATAAAATTTGATGCACTTTTGGGTTTTCATAGCACACAAGTGCTGTTTTGTGTTTGTTTTTCACTGTTATTTTCTTGGAGAGCTCTTTTGAGCAAATAGAAGTGAAGAGCACAAGCAAACTGCAGAAAAAGGAGTCTCCAAAATAAAAGAACATAACCTACAAAACCCTTTCAGACACCACAAAGAAGAAAACCATTAAACACAGGGACATAAATCCTGAGAATAATATTTAGATGAAAATGATGCAGTTTTGTGGACTTCTTGGGAAAAAGAAAGATGAAGGCCATGAATCAATAAATCTCTCTTTCTCTCTTTTGAATCACTTCCAACATCAACACTGAATAATTATTAGAGCCGTTTATGGCTATAGTTATTTTTCATTCAACCTGAATTTGTTCTTCTAATGTAGTTTGTACGTTTGCCAGAATAAAAAGGCCAGTGGTGAATATAATAAACCTTGTGCTTCTTGGCAAAGCTCAAAGAGATGCTAAAAGCAAATAATGCAGTGGCAGATTTTTGTTTGTTCTGTTTAAATAGTGAAGCAGTGAAATATAGTAAAACACTGAAATATATTGAAACACTGAAATAGTAAAGACAGATTTTCTAGATTTTTTTATAGTTGCTGGTTTAATGCAAATTTCCAATTGAACTTCCCAAATATAAATCCTTAAAGCATGTTCTCACTTTGTTGAGACCAAAAACAAAAAACTAAAAACCCTGCAAATAACCATTTAGGTACTTAGCACACATGTACTAGGTACAGTTACTTGGCAAAGTTACAGTCCTTATTTTCTATTGCGAGAAATTTCCTTTTGCAAAATACTAGGGGAAAAGGCAAGAAACTAAATAACTAGAAGGACATAACATAAATGGAAGTTCATAGAGAATGTTGTGAGATACCTCAGAACAAATGGCTAATGCTCATGTGGAAGTGGCACATATAATTAGATATAACAGCAGGGGCATGGAGACCACTGAATTCTGATTTTGAAATATTAGTGTATAACTAAAAATCTTATAGTGTCTTTAGCCAGGAATACAGCATTATATTTTTTAAGAAAAATAATGATTTTATATCTTTTAGGTGAAAATTCTCACAAGGAGCAAACAGCAAACAACTGAAATGCTGCAGACTCCAATGAGAAAAAAGTGAGTTATAGTTGGTAATTGGTTTCGGTGTGCTGGCGCTTGAAACTCTATCCCAGTGCTTTTTTCAACTAAGGCTGCAAATTGAAAATGTGAACAAAGTTGCCCGCTAGACCAGCCTGGGCTTGTGGCAGCATCATTCTGTCACTTAATTCTTCTCACTGAGGTAATGGCTATGAAGTGACTTAACAAGGGCGTGCATGATGTGGTCACGAGATGGGTATCGGCCCAAGTGATTCCTTGCTGGTACTTTCTATTAAGTCTAGGTTTCTTGTCACTCATAAATCGACTGCACAAAATCTCACATGCTAAATAATTTGCCCATGCCTCCAAATCATTGTGCCTATACTAATGATCCTCAGTGCACATTATTATCATATGAATGACAATGAAATTCATGGCACTGAAATTCAGGGTCTCCACCAGTGATGTATATCACTATTAATTTCACTTTAAATCTTCAGAAAGCTGAACCTTTTAAAATGGAGCTTATTGCACCAAAAATAGTGGGAAATAGAGTAAAACCAAAGAGAAAACCTTAACCACTACATATTTTGATTTACTTCTAGTAGGAATACTTTTCTATTCATGTTCTAGATTATTTTCTGAAGTAAAATATATTGATCGTAAAATTTTTTTTCCCGAAAAGTTACATCAATTTATATTCAACTAAGTTCTGGCCACACAAAGGAAAACAAGCAAATAAAATGACTTTTGACTCCCCCAAACTCAAAGATAACCAGTTATCTAAGTTTCTAATGTTTTTTCATAAAAGTTGTCTTGATCCTGAAGGTAAACTTGAATATGTACATCCTATATCCCTAGATTTCTTTCTTAAACCCTGAAGACTAACCAGAAGAAAAAATGCTTTCTCTTCCAGAAAATGCAGCAACTGTATTTAGTTTTACATATATTATTCTGAAGGCGATATGTAAATAAGACTTTTCTGGAAAAAAAAAAAGCAATCCAAATATTTTGGTTCACTTTGGCTAATGAAATTCTTGTGATTTTATTTCTCATCACTCCCTACCAAAATCCCATTTAAAAGTAAAGATAGAAATTAATTATCAAGAAATTTATTCATAATAGTGGCAGAGTAGGAAAATTATAATATCATCAATGGGTCAGAAATACTGAGATATTCCTGGGAGATAGGAGGCAATGAACATGAAAAGTATGAGAAAAGAGAGAGTAGGGGAGAGAGAGGGAGAGGGACCCATTACAGAGGTGAGATCAGTGCTTTCAGTCAAACCTCCAGAAAAATGCTGACCTTGGAGACAGCAATTCCACAGACGTCTTTAGCAGAGTAACTAAATATGGGGTAATGGTCAGAAGGTCCAAGAAAAGAGGGCCTACCCAGGAAAGCAGAGAAGTAAAACAGCCAGAGATGCTTCTGGGCAAACTATGAAAAAGGGTAAAGTTGAAATTAGAGCAATGACCCAAGGAGAAATAGAGATAATAGTAAGAGAAAAAAAAATAGAAGATAAAGAATGAAAACATCTAATTTACACTTCCAGGAAAAACTGAAGGATTTTACATCCACAAAATATGAACTGACCGCCATGAAAAAGAGTAATCAGTGACTATAAAATATGTATTAGAAATTAAAATATGATGGTCAGAATTTAAAAATGTAACAAGAAGGCTGAAGGATAATAGGTTATGGTTGAAGACTGACTTAGAAACTGATGGAAAAGGATATCTCCCAGATGGTAGAGCAAAATATCATAGGTAAAGTGACAGTGAAAAGTAAGATTACTAAATACTGGTAATGGGAAAGCTATATCTATTATCCACCTACCTAGTAGGGACTTCAGACAAGGTTAGAAAGAGATTAGAGGAAAGAAATAATTAAGGCAAGATATAAAATATTGTGTTGATATTATGAAAACTCACACCTTCACATAGAATACTAAGCAGACCTCCAGAAATTTCTAAGGTATGAGAATTAAG
Source organism: Plecturocebus donacophilus (assembly GCA_004027715.1). NCBI lineage: Eukaryota > Metazoa > Chordata > Mammalia > Primates > Pitheciidae > Plecturocebus > Plecturocebus donacophilus. The sequence continues at coordinate 9,555 of PVKP010050987.1, read as the reverse complement.
GGAATACGCAAACAGCCAGCCCCTTACTAGGGAATGAGACTGAAACTCTCATCAGACTTCCTACAGGAAACTCACAATACAGGCAGAGGAAGAAAACACAACCTGAAGTGCTAAGGGAAACCAATATATATGCATAAAGTTACTATTTCATATGTACTGGCATTTAAAAAATACATATTTACTGTCTGAACAAAAGAAAGAAGGAGATGTAATATTAAAAAAGGAGAGTAAAAACATTACAGAGATAGAAAAATAATTTCTGCCATTGTAACTGAAATTTAATATAGTATAAAAAAAAGATTCTCCAAAAGGTAGAAACATTATGAAAATATCAACAAATAAAATCAATCTGGTGCTAAATGTCAATATGATTTCAATGAAATATGTCAGGGAAGGTAGGAAATAAGATGCCGAATGTCTTGTTTCAATAGAGAAGAATGTAGATATAGTGTAATCCTTGATATGAAAGGATAAATGTATTTGTAAAGAAGTGTGGGTAGAATCTTTAAAAAAAGTGTATATAGTTTTTAACCCACAAGATTATAAAAGTAATAAAATAAATTGACCAATTTATTGTCATAGAAAAATAAAAAATGTATATAATAACTAGAAAACATGCAGTAAGATGACAAGTCAAACATATCAGAAAGCACAATAAATTGAATGGGTTAAATACATAAAAAGGCATAAGTTTTAATATGTAATTTAAAAAGTCAACTACATTATTTTTACTAGAGACACATCACAAAGCACCCATAAAATAATGAACAAAAATAAACTATATAAATACTAGGAGCAGTTATAGCAATAACTGATCAAATACTATTCTAAGTGAAAAAGCATTTAATTGGATTAAGCATCTAAGTCAGTGTTAGAAGATGAAATTTAGCAAGAGTATAAAACAGCTATGTGTTTTTATGCTCTATTATGGAATTAAAACATATAAACCAAAAACTGTTAAATATAAGAAAAAATTCATAAACCCACCAATAAAGTGGTTTGTATTATAACTCTAATGACTCCTGATTTCCTGATAAATCCAGATGGAATCACTTCTTTTGACTAAAGAACGTGCTTCAATGTTTCTTTTAGAGTAAGTTTATGGTAATGAATTTTCTATTTTGGTTTGTCTAAAAATATTTTTATTTTAACTTCATTTATGAAATGCAGTTTCATTGGCCATAAAATTCCCAGTTAGAAGTTATGCTCTTTTAGGACTTTGAATATATTGTTACCTTTTGATCTATTTGTTTCTATTTTCAGCTGTCTTTGTTCCTCCTTTGAAGAGACTACACTTTTTCTTTGAAGAAATTACACTATTTTTCTCAGGCAGATTTTAGGGTTTTTCTTTGTCTTTTGTTTTTCGTTTTGTTTACTTCATTATGATTTGGTGTGCTTTCCCTCTGCCATGTTAGAAAAATCCTCATCAGAATACGTAGTCCTTTTTGAATCTGGAATTTGATCACTTCATCATTAAATATTTCTTCTGTTTCATTCTTGCCCTCTGTCTAAGACTACAACTGCACATATTTTTAGGCTTTTATAATACCCTCTTTGTTTTTTATGCATTTTTGTCTATCTTTTTAAATTTTCATTACAAACTTGTCTGGATTATTTATTTAATAATTTTTTTTCTGTTTATTCATACTCTTTTTAGCTATGTCTAAACAACTGCTAATCAATTTCAGTGAATTCTAAATTCAGTTATTATGTTTTCCAAGTTAAGATATTCAAATGATTATTTTCAATAGTGTTTGTATTTTCTACTGAAATTCTTCTTTCCACATAGAGTTGGTAAGTTAAGAGGTATTTCCATTTTCTTATTCTAAATACTCATGCATAGTTTTCATTTTAATAATATTTATGCATTATTTATATAAGAATATTATACATAAATGTTTAATGTATTTAACACTTACATTATTATTTGAATATTAGTACTTGAATATCTAAATAAATATGTATTCTAGAAATCATAATTTTTTAATGAAGAAATAAATACAAGACAGCCTTATTCTCTGACCTCAGTAGTTTTCTGGTACTGCCTGCAGTCTTAGTAATTGTAATATACATCTATCCCAAACAGTGAGAAAAATGAATAAAATTCAGCATAAGTATGTGTGTAGATTTAGTCCCTAAAAATCAGTAATTGCATCTCTGAAAAGTGTGTCTGTCTTCAAAATAAAGTTAGTAACAATGGTTCTGTGTGTATCTAAATTTTGATCTGAATTTTGAAGTTTGGAATCTAGTGCCCTAAATTTGTTGATAACTGTCAGGGTAAATTTCATATTTTTCACATTAATGAAATATCTTTTTGATATAAATCTTGAGTTGTTTAAGTTGGTTGGAGGACGTTTTTTCATTTTGTTGGCTAATTTTTATAACACATTGAGATGATTTTTGTCTAACATATAAAACAGCAATTCTTTGTTGAGCCCTCACCCTGTACTGAATATTTGATATTTTGTGTATTATAATATTTCTTAATTTTACCATAAAAAGAAAGATATAAAATAGCATTCCCATTTTAAAATGTCAATAAGAAAATCACTGTGACTAAGTAATCGCTGAAGTTTACAGCAATTAAATTTGGCAGATCAATACTTAAACCTAGCTCTTGTTGAAATTTCCATTGAAATAATTTAGTCAATAAATGTCTTCTAATATCACACTGACACTGTATTTTTAAAGAAAAAGTGGTTATTTTACATGATTTACTTTTTTATATAAATTTTAAAACAGATTACCAAATTTTTTTTAATTCAAATTTATACATGAGAAGGGCTTATAACTTTCTGTCAAGAGACATTTTAAAACATTTTTATATTATAAATTTTTTAAAATAACATATATTTCTATTGTGAGATTTAAAAAGAAATAACCATTAAGTATCCTAGATCTTTTCTATATATGTTATTTTAAATTTTAAAAAATTATATTTCAAATTATTCAGATTTTCCTTTTGCTTTTGATCCTATTTAAATAAATTATATCTTCACATTTTTCACATTATTTATATCTTTAAAATTGTTAGCATCATTTTAACTTTAAGCATTTTTACTTAGAAGTATTAAACATTTTACATTTACTTATTATTTTTAATTTTTCTTTTTCTTAGTTTTACTCCACAGTCTTATTTCAAAAACATTAAAATTATATCTATATATTAATTTTGTATTCTCAAATTATTTTATTGTGAGATATTACCAATTTTGAAAAACGTGTAAGGTATGTAGTTCTCTATATTTTTCTTTTAACTATTTTTATTTTACTTTATGTGTCTTTCCTAAGATGCATACACTAGACTTTTAAAAAACAAATCCAACTTTCTTTGCCTTTATGGAGGCATTTCAACAATTTAATATTGTAACATCAGATGACATTTAATGTTGTAGTAGATGTACTTGCTTTTTTATTTCTGTTATTTTACCATATTCTTTGCTAATTTATTTTTTTTTTCTCTCTCTTGCTATGATGACTGTGTTTTGTTTGCCTTTACCATTGGTGATGATTTGAATATAAGACATTTTATTTTAACTTTTAGATTTTTACCACTACATTTTCAAAAACACACGTAGACTTATCTTTATCTAATTATCAAAGTGAAAATACCGGTGATTTAAATCTGCTGTACATACGAGAAATCATTTAGCTCAGCTTGCTTTACTTTCTTTATCTCCCCATATTTCCATTTCCTAAATATGCTCATTTAACACTGATGAGGAGGAAGAAAGTGATAAGAATAACATTTTTCCAAATTTATTTTTTGTGGGTAATTTTCAAATTTATATTGAAACTTTTAACTATTCCAAAAGCTATGCTTTTGTTCTCAATTCTAATAATCAGTCATTTCATATTATCCTTCCCCTTTTCCTGAGTTTTAATTATAATTATTCTTTCAGTTAGCTATAGTATATCTTAGAGTGCTTTTTTAATAAGAAAGGGTAAATGTGTTTTATATTTCTAAGTGCTTGCACTGCTAAGATTTTTCCACATGAGTAATAACTTCTCTGAATTCAAGATTCTTGGATTATAAAATGTTTCTCTTCAGATCACTGACAACATCACTTTGTATTCATCTGGCATCTTGGAACTAGACAAGTCTATTTTTTACTCATAATTATTCTTTGCTAGAGCACTATAGACTTTATCATTTTTAGCTCAAAAAAATTTTAACATGTCTCTGATTATTTTATTTAATTGTTTCATTAGAAATAGAGTCACTTTATATTTAATCTTTGATCTTCCATAATCATTATTATACACATTATTGTTCTTTTCCCTGCATTTGGCAAGAACTTCTCAATTATGTCAATGAACAAGATTTTCTTCAGAGTCAACTTAGGCTGTATATAACACATTTTAATTCTTCTCCTTTCACTTATAAACCTTGGCATTTTAAAACAATAATATTGCCCAAATTCTTCTTATTTACTGCCTGTTTCTACTCATATTCAATTTGCTACATTTTCTTTTAGGCTTTTTTATCTCTACCTACTAATTTTAGACCCTACCGTGTTTTTCATTTTTATGCTATGATCTTTTTTCATATGAATAATGTGTTTCTCTATTCTCGAATTCATTTTTCTGTGTACTAGATTACATCAATAACACAAATGAGCCCCCTGCCCCCACCTGCTATCATGCAGTGAATTTCTGTTCTTTCATGTTGCAGAATTCTAGCTTATATTGTAGAAATTTGTACACACATTTATTTAGCTATTTATCTGCAGAAAGATTTTTTTTTTTAAATTTTTATCTAACCTCGAAATAAAGAGACCATGTAAATCAGTCAGGGTCCAGTAAGGAGACAGAGATCACACTGGTAACATCAACAGGGAAAATTTTAATATAATAAATGAGTAACTATGAAATGGTAGGAGCTCACCAATGAAGCTTACTTGCTAACACACTTCACTGGTGTAAGGCAATGTCTGGCCAGGTACGTGTGCTTAGTTAGCTCTATGATAAAGGGTTTTGGCTTCTGCATTATCTCACCATGGTCAGCGGCAACAAGAACTATCATGGGTGTCAGTCTATACTCATGGGGCTCCAGCTTGTGCTTGGTCTGGTCTACTCCAGTTGTGTTCATCCTCCCTGCTGTTCTGCCTCCCCTGTGGCCATCAAGCTCCAGCAATACTTGTGCAGAAAACTTTCTCACAGATTGTTTGATCACCTCCCACTATCATGTAAATCCTTGCAACTTGTCTATTTTCCATCTGCCTACCTGTCAACTATCTGTCTATCTCTACCTATCATTATCTCCTAGTTCTTCTAATTCTCTAATTGAACTCTGACTGATACTGGCACACAATGAAATAAACATAACTAGCCAGATATGTTTGCAGACACGTAGATATGTGGATTACCACTAGCTTCCTTCATTATACTTGGGAGCACTGCAAGAATTCACCTTTCCATTGGTGGAGAATCTACCAGTGCAATATTAGATAGTTGGTATAACTGTGCGGTTCATTGTAAACTATTCCTCTAGCAGACAATGCTTTCTTGTTCTTACCACATCTCACTGGAAGCTAGGTTTTCTAGAACACCATAAACAACCTGTTTCAGTCTACCTCAGGTCTTAGTTTTCCATTTAAGTTTAGTTTTAAAATGGATGAAAGACAGAAAGGCACTAATCTGGAGGAGTGGATGGAGACAGTAGGTTTGTTGCCATCTTGAAAAATTTGTTGAAGTGTACGTGTAGGGAGGCAAAGAGAAGTTTAAATTTAATGGTTTTATATTTGGTGTAGTTCACGATTTTCAGAGTGCTATAGGCAGATGCTCAGATGCTTCAATATTTCTTGCTAGCTTTTACTGATAGTGATTTTTATTATTTCAGATCACAAATATTTTTTAATTGTAATTGATGATAAAATAAATGGACATTTTTTAGAATCTAGTCAAGCATAGCTTTGCTACTATACCTAAATTACTATAAATTTATGTCCTCTTGAATGTTATATAATTTAACCAGAAGTTGAAGAAATACCACTATTTTAAAGAAAATATGGTCGTATATACCATGGAATACAATGCAGCTGTAACAAGAATGAAATCATGTCCTTTGCAGCAACATGGATGCAGCTGGAAGCCATTATCCTGAGCAAATTAATGCAGGAACAGAAAAGCAGATACCACATTTCACATATAAGTGGGAGCTAAGCATTCGGTATACATGGATATAAAGATGGGAAAAATAGTCAGTGGGGGCTGTTAGAGAAAGGGGAGAGGGACAGGGGCAACAGCTGAAAAACTACTTGTTGGGTATAATGCTCACTTCTTGTGCTCCAAGCCACAGCATCACACAATATACCCATGTAACAAACCTGCATGTGTACCCCCTGAATCTAAAATAAAAGCTTAAATTATTGTTTAAAAAAGGACAGCAATAAACATAGTTTTAAAATGTTAATGCATCCTTTATTTTTATAGCTCTTACCATTATCTGATGCCATTGGTTATCTCCATCACTTTATGGTGGCCCATGACTACTGTACGTGGTCATGAGTACAAAAATCATTACTGTGTTTATGGCTAGTGCCTAAATAGTTTCAAATACATAGTCAAGAGATCAATAAGTACTAGTTAACACAATGAATTAATCGCCAAAATAAAAAAAAAGTGGGAGAACTGAATTTTGTAGCTTTTATTGATTTGATTTAAAGCAGAGAAGAGATTATAAATTTTAGAAAAATGATTATCTCAGGTGGACTCCTAACGGATGGTATATGTAACATATATTTGAAAATTCAAGCATTTATAAATGCCTGAAATTTTTACTTTCAGATTTTTAAAAGAAACACCATCATTTAGACTTCCTGTCTTATAATTATTTTTTCTTATATATATATAGTTAAAATTTATCATAGAAAGATGTATAATATAAAATATAAATATAAAAATAAAAAGAGTTAAGAGATTCTTGACACTCACAAAAGTCTTATGTTAACATTTTGGTATACTGGTCCAGAATATTTTCATTAAAAATCTGTACATATACTGGAGAGAAAGCAAAAATGCTGGCTTAATGACTAAAAATAGAATTGCTCCTAGGTAAAGGATACACTTTCTTTTTTTTTAATCTTTATTTATTTTTATATATATTTATTATTATACTTTAAGTTCTGGGGTACGTGTGCAGAACATGCAGGTTTGTTATATAGGTATCCATGTGCCATGCTGGTTTTCAGTTGATGCTTTGTATCAAGGTGAGAAAATTGTCCTCTATTTTATTTTTTGAGCTTTTACTTAAAAATGTATGTTGAATTTTAATTTTAGTCTTTTTGACTTAGTCGATTATATTTTTATTTATTTGTACATGTTTTTGACAACACAACTTTATTTACTGACAAAAAATAATTGCACATATTTACATGTGGTGCAATGTGATGTTGCCATGTATATACATTGTGTAGTGATCAAATCATGGTAATTAGCATGTCCATCACTTTCAACATGTACTGTTTGTTTGTTTATTTGTTTGTTTGTTTGGGGTATAGGGTCTAGCTCTGTTGCCCAGGGTGGGTGCAGCAGCATGATCATAGCTCATTGCAGCCTCAACCTTCCTGGCTCAAGGGATCCTCCCGCCTTAGCCTCCTGAGTGGCTGGGACTACAGATGCATGCCAACAAACCCAAGACGGGGGCTTGCTATTTGGCCCAGACTGATCTTGAACTCTGCCTTAAGCAAACTCCAAGCCTCTCAAAATGCTAGGATTACAGGTATTAGCTATTGCACCAGGCCTATTTCATTGTCGTAAGAACATTCAAAAACCTCTCTTCTAGCTTTTGAAATATACAATGCATTATTGTTAATTATAGTCACCCTGTTGTGCTATAAAGTAATGGAACTTATTCTTCCTACCTAGCTATAACATTAAATGTAATAACGAACCTCTCCCCATCTCCCCTTTGTGTTCTCCCTACTCTCTGATAACTATTCTACTCTGAAATTTTTTGAGATCAATTTTTTTAGGTATCATATATGAGTGGGATCATGTGGTATTTGTCTTTCTGTGCCTGGCTTAATTTACTTAACATAATGTCCTTCAGGCTTATCCATGTTGTCACAATGACACAATTTCATTCTTTTGTATGGTTAGTATTCCATTGTGTATATATACCACATTTTCTTTACCCATTTATTAACTGGTGAGTTTTTAGTTTAATACCACATCTTGCATATTGTGAATAGTCCTGCAATAAACATAAGATCTCTTTTTGATATACTCATTATATTTCTTTTGGAGATATACTCAGTAATGGGATTGCTGGGTGATATGGTAGATCTGTTTTCAATTTTTTGAGGAATGTCCTACTGTTTTCCATAATAGCTCTATTAATTTACATTCCCACTAACAATATATAAAGGTTCCCATTTTCCACATCCTCACCAGTATTCTTATTTTTTCTTTTTGATAATAGTCATTTTAACTGGGGTAAGGTGATATCACATTGCGTTACTGCGTTATTGATTTGCATTTTCCTGATGGTTAGTGATGCTGAGAATTTTTCATAAATATGTTGGCCATTTGTATGTCCTCTTTGAAGAAATGTCTAAACAGGTTGTCTACTTTTAAATTGAATTAGTTGTTTTTGCCACTGAGTTGAGTTCTTATCAATTCTGGGTGTTAATCCTTTGTAAGTTATATAATACGTGAATCTTTTCTCTCATTCTATGGGTGTTTCTTCACTCTGTTGATTTTTTCATTTTCTGTGCAGAACTTTTTTAGTTTGATGTTGTTATATTTGTTTATTTCTGTTTTTGTTGTTCCTTCTTTTGAAGTCTTGTTTAAAAAATCCCTGTCCAGACTGATATCGTGGAGTGTTTTGCCCCTTTTTTTGTATTAATTTTATAGTTTTGAGTCTTATATTTAAGGCTTTACTTCAAGTAGATTTTTGTATGTGATGAGAGATTGGGTCGTTTATTCTTCTGCATGTGGATATACAGTTTGCCCAGCAACATTCATTTTCCCATTGTGTTTTCCTGGCAACTGTATTGAAAATCACTGGGTTGTATATGCATGGATTTATTTCTGAGCTTTCCATTTTGTACCATGGATCTGTGTCTGTGTTTTTATGCCAATACCATGCTGTTTCGGTTACTATAGATTTGATTTTGAAATCAGGTAGTGTGATGCCTACAGCTTTGTTCTTTAGGCTCCAGATTGATTTGGCTGTTTTGGTTGTTTTGTTATTTCATATAAATTTTAGAATTGTTCTATTTTATTTCTGTGAAGAATGACATTGGAATTTTTGATAAAGATCATATTGGATCTGTAGATTGTCTTAAGTAGTATGGACATTTAATAATATTAATCCTTCCAATCCATAATCATGAAATATTTTTCCATTAATTTGTATTCCTTCAACACATTTAATCAGTTTTATAGTTTCCATTGTAGAGGTAAAATACCTCCTGGTTAGATTTATTCATAGGTATTTATTTGCAGCAACTGTAAATGGAATTACTTTCTTCATTTCTTTCTCAGATAGTTCACTATTGGTGTATGAAAACACCACTGATTTTTTAATATTAATCTTATATCCTGCAT
>PVKP010050986.1:0-13137 GCA_004027715.1 Plecturocebus donacophilus | reverse complement strand
CAGCTGTGCCCGCTGCGAAACTCTTAACCAAGAGCGCTTCCAATTGCTGTTTTAGCCGAGCCTGATCACCTGGCTCGCTGTCTCAGAGCCTTTTTTTAGTTGAATGGTCGACTCCCAGGTGTTCCAGTCGCCTGTTGAAAAGGCGCCGGGATCTGTGTGATTTCCCCTGCGGGGACACACTGTGCAGGCTGAAACAGCGACGCTGAGGTTCGTAGCGCTTTTTTGCCTGGGAATCTCCTGGGCTGGCTCCCTGATTCAGTCCCCTTTTTAATCCGCCTTCCCGTAGCTCCACTCACCAGTTAAAAGGGCACACAGACTGGTGGATTTTGTATGGAGAACCGCCGCGCCGGGGCGCCGGCAAAGCAGCCACGCCGGCCCAAACAGCCGCACTGGCAACCCGTGGCGCTGCTCTGCCTGGGGATCTCCTGGTCTGGGGGTAATAAAAACCCGTCTGGAAATGCGGCGTCCACTCACCCTCTGCACCCTCACTGGGAGCTGCAATCCTGAGCTGCTCCTATGCGGCCATCTTGGATCGACCTTTTTTTTTTTTTTTTTTTTTTTTTAAAGACAGGGTCTCACTCTATCACCCAGGCTGGAGTGCAGTGGCACCATCTCGGCTCACTACAGTTTCTGCCTTTCAGGTTCAACACATTCTCCTGCCTCAGCTTCCTGAGTAGCTGGGATTACAGGCATATGCCCCCATGTCCTGCTAATTTTGTATTTTTAGTAGAGATGAGGTTTTGCCATGTTGGCCAGGCTGGTGTTGAACTCCTGACCTTAAGGGATCTGCTTGCCTCGGCCTTCCAAATTGCTGGGATTACAGGCGTGAGCTACCGTGCTCAGCCTTAAATCATCATTTTATAAATTTTAGCTTTTCTTTGTTGGATTTTTGAAAGCAGCATATACTTGTAATCTTTTGTTGGTTGTCATTCATAAAAGCTAAAGAAGAACTTCTCTATGTATCCTTCCTTTATTTCCACCATGGCTCAGAGTCACTTACACTGCAGCTCTAATTTTTAAATTTGGCACAATATTGGAATTGCCTGGGGAGTTTTAAAAGATACTGATGCCTGGGTTTCATTCCTAAGAGTTCTGCTTTAATTGGCTCAAGGAGACCTGGGCATTGGGATTCTTGAAAGTGCCTAAGTGATTCTAATGTGTAGCAAAATATGAGAATCACTGATTCACATTCAACAATCATGGAAGAAAAACATTTTCCTGTGGGCTGAAGCCTAAAAGTAATCAAGATAAATTTAGTGAGTATTAGAAAGTTCAAAGTAAATGATCCTTGCCTTTGTTTAATTCTGTTTGCTCACTTTGCAAATGTTCACAATCAGCAGAGGAACAGCAAGTACTGTGAGGCAGCCAATATTTCCAAAGAATTCAAGGGATAGAGGCTGTAATTTCTCCATATTTCTAGCCACTTTGTGGTACTCGGGAATGAGATGGTATTCCCTGAAAGAATTACAAGAATGTAGGGGGCTCATGGAGATGAGTGCCTAGCACTAGGGCCATCCATCCTCAGGAGTTGGCCCTCCTTGGCCTGCTAACCTCCTCTTCTGCCTCAAATGTCCCGAAGCTCTGACATTAACACCCACCCATGATGGGTCTGTAATTCCACTACTCAGACACTCAAGAGTTTTCCATATTATATTCCTTCCCCTTTTACCCACTGAAAACAAATATAAATTGTAAAATCTACAGACCCAAAATGACTTGCTATATTTTATATTCTATATTATTTCCAAATAAATGGGTAACCAAATAGTTTGCCATAATATCAAAAGCCCTGTTGACTACTAGCTACTAAATGGAGTGGAGAAGAATGGCACCTACAGAAAACACCTATAACCAACAATTTATTTAATAAAGAGAGATTAAATTAATTTAATTGCCCAACAGTTATTGTAACTTTATGAACACAATAGAATTTAAAATAGAGAACAGTTTAATTTGAAGGCTAAATTTCATTAAAACACAAAATAAGAAAACCAAACCAACTTTCAAAACATATTGACTGGCCAAGTGTGATGGCTCAGGCTTGTAATCCCAGTACTTTGGGAGGCTGAGGTGGGTGGATCACCTGGGGTCAGGAGTTCAAGACCAGTCTGGCCAACATGGCAAAACCTGTCTCTACTAAAAAATACAAAAATTAACCCGGTGTGGTGGCAGGTGCCTGTAACCCCAGCTACTTGGGAGGCTGAGGCAGGAGAATTGGTTGAATACAGGAGGCAGAGGTTGCCCTGAATCAAGATTACAACACTGTACTCCAGCCTGGGCGACAGAGTGAGACTCCGTCTTAAGAAAAAAAAAATATCGATATGCCTTATATGTGGCTATCAAAGCATAACCAGCTGGTAATAACATTTAATTGAGAAACTTGCTTAATTAAGCAAGGATCATAAGCTGTTTAAATTAGTTTCAGATCTGGCTAAGTTTCCAAGATGGTAGGTGCTGCATTCCAACAGGAAATGTGAGATACTTGAGTTGTTAAAGAGTTGAACAAAAACTCATTGTATGATGCCTAAGTGACTCTTCCACATAAGGTTATAAGTGAGTTAGAGGTTTGAAGATTGGAGGAGGATTCTGAGAGGGCTGTTTTGTCCTAGGAGGTCTTACATCCTTCTCCCCAAAAGCAGAAGGGGGATGGGTGGGGTTTTTTCCAGCCTTGGAATTGCATTTATCTTGTTCACGGGTGCTGCCTTGAGAAGGGTGAGAACTGAGAAAAGAAAGTGGAGATACATCCTAGATGCCCAGAGGACAAGGGGAAAGCTGCAAGTGACCATCTAGAAAAACTGTTTAACTCTAGAAAAAGGAATACAAGGAAGAGTCCCTGTGATCAGCCTCCAAAAGAACTCATTGAAGCTGCTCATGAGAAAACAAGTATCATCAGCCAAGTAAGATATTTTTTCTCCTCATTCCTCCTTCAAACCATCTGCCTCCAAAGACCATAAACTTGACTAACAGTCTACCTGAAAAGATGGGTAAAAGCCAAAAATGTCCCTTTTTCTTTCCTAGACAATCCAAACTTAGGGAGACTTGAAAATTAACCTTTAAAATTTAAAGTTTTTGACTATTTCAGTGGATTGGACATATCAGTTACTGAACTCAGTTTATATTTTTGACTAAGTGATTAAAAACTTTTTATTGCCTAACAATGACCATCAAAGTTGTAGAATTTGCTCTAAATGTTTTCAAGATCAGAGAAATATCTAGTCCCACTGAAAGGCTGTGGAAAAAATGAAGCTGTGTTTTGAATAGGGACCATAAGTTCTGCATGCTCTATTTATTTATTATTTTATTTTGACAGGGTCTTGCTGTCACCCAGACTATAGTAGAGTGGAGCAGCCAGAGCTCACTGCAGCCTCAAACTCCTGGGCTCAAGTGATCTTCCTGCCTCTGCCTCTGAAGTAGCTGGGACTGCAGGTGTGCATTACCATGGCTGGCTAATTAAAACATCATTTTTTTTTTTTTTTTGGTAGATACAGGATCTTACTATGTTACACAGGCTGGTCTTGAACTCCTGGCCTCAAGCGGTCCTCCCAGTTTGGCTTCCCAAAGTGCTAGGATTACAGACATTAGCCACTGCACACAGCTTGCTTATTCAGTTTTAGGGATATAGGTCTGTTGTACTGCAGGAGAATTGCTGATACCAAAACATGAATCCTACAAAAGGAAATTGCTAAGTAGTAGACATTGCCTGCTGGAAACTCACCTGAAGATAGTATGACAGCATTTGAACACTCCTCCTATGCATTTTCCATTGGCCCCAGAGAAAAGGAAAGAGGATACTCACCTACCCATTTATTTCCAGAGTGGGTTCATTAACCTCTGAGGACCACTTGTCTTGGACAAGCTTAATATGCAATGAAAAATCTGACTTTAGGTAATACTGGCTGCTCTAGAAAGGTGATATTCTTTTCTCTTTTTACTAATGTACACATCAGAGACAGAGCCTCGTTCGGTTGCCCAGGCTGGAGTGCAGTGGCACAATCTCAGCTCACTGCAACCTCTGCCTCCTGCGTTCAAGTGATTCTCCTGTCTCAGCATCTTGAGTAGCTAGGATTACAGGCATGTGCCACACCTGGCTAACTTTGTATTTTTAGTAGAGACAGGGTTTCATCGTGTTGGTCCAGGCTGGTCTTGAACTCCTGACCTCAAGTGATCTACCCACCTTCGTCTCCAAAAGGGCTGGGATTACAGGTGTGAGCCACTGTACTCGGCCAAGAATGTCCATTTAAAATAATCTTATTCTTTGTATTTCAAGGTGACAATGTGCAAATATAGGAAACAAGCAGAAAATAAATTTGATTATTGAATAAATATTGTGTCTAGTCTCTGAGGCAGTGCTAATTATTCTAGTTTTAAGAATTTTATATCAGGAAGGAGTAGACAGTTGTCTCATGACAGAGCAGTGGGAAAAATATTTCTTCCACTCCTATTATATTTCATTCCTTCTACTGCTAAATAAATACAGTCCTGGAGGTAGGGACAGCTAAAAAACAAAGGTTAACATGGGAGAGCTGAATGTAAATTTTGGGAACTGAACCTTATTACTTTTTTTTTTTTTGAGACCAAGTCTCATTCTGTTGCTCAGGTTGGAGTGCAGTGTCACAATCTCGGCTCACTGCAACCTCCACCTCTCAGTTGAAGTGATTCTTGTGCTTCAGCCTCCTGAGTATTAGCTGGGATTACAGGCATCTGCCACCACGCCTGGCTAATTTTTGTATTTTTAGTAGAGATGTGGTTTCACCATGTTGTCCAGCCTGGTCTCAAAACTCCTGGCCTCAAGAGATCAGCCTGCCTTGGCCTCCCAAAGTGCTGGAATTACAGGCATGAGCCCCACATCCAGCTTATTACTGTATTATTATTTTTTAATTTAAGAGATGTTGCATTTCTGATTATACTCTGGATTCTTTTAAACCTCATCCCCTTGATTTATAGCTTAGCTTTACTTCTCAATACTTTTTTGCCTTTCTGTTTTACAGTTCACCTCTTAGAACATGTTTTGCATTTTTTAAAGGCTCTGCTGATGTTCTCAGTACCATTTTCTTTATAAATTATTTTTAATAATCTGGGATATTCTAAAGGTAAATCATTCTATAGCTTAAGTTTTATTGCTACCATATTTTATTTGGCAAGTATTATCTTTATGGAAAATACCAGTTAGACAGAAAAATCTAAACAGCTTTTTTTTTTTTTAATTTCCCAGGAAATTTGGTTTCCTTGAGATTAACCTGAGGCCTCCTTTAACCTAAAGCTTATTATTGAAATTCTTGGTTGGGTGCAGTGGCTCACACTTGTAATCCCAGCACTTTGGGAGGCCCAGGCAGGCGGATCACTGGAGGCTCAGAGTTTGAAGCCAGCCTGGGCAACATGACAAGACACCATCTCTTAAAAAAAAAAAAATTAGCCAGGTGTGGTGATGCACATCTGCAGTCCCAGCTACTCAGGAGGCTGAGACAGGAGAATCTCTTGAGCCTGGGAGGTCAGGATTGCAGTGAGCCGGGATTGCATCACTGCACTCCAGCCTGGGTGACAGAGTGAGACCCTGTCTGGAAAAAAAAAAAGGAAGAAAGAAATTCTTAATAATCTTTTCAGTTTTATCATTATGAACCAGCTACAAATGATTTAGTACCATAAATGCCATTCTGTTTTTGCTTTGCATGTTCATTTATTAAAGATTTTAATTTCAGAGATTTGACCTATTAAAACTTCTATTAACACTTTTTGGATAGTTTGTACTGATCTTTGACATAAACAGAATGTTAGCTGGATAAAGTGTTACCAATTATATTTGAACCTTGACCACTTAATAACCTTAATGTCAGAGAATAATAAATTTCCCCTTGACTATGGTCTATACTTTTATAATGTATTTTTATAGCTAACTATTATCTGAACTTTACCTCAATTTTCAGGAATTTATTTCTTTATAAATATGATATATATTAAAAAGCTTTATATGCTTTAAAATAGTTACTTACACACATGTAATTTTAGCTAAATATATAAGTAATACCATTTTATAGATTTTTAAAGGTCCAGTATATTTTTTCTTTATTTTCTGTTTATGCTTGGATTTCCCTATCATTATTCTCCCTGCACTCCTTACATCAGCTCTGGTATCCTGGAGTTGAGTGGAGGAGCTGATGTAAGGGGTCCAGGAAGAGTAATGAGAGGGAAGTGATTCATAACTTAGTATAAGCTGCTCCAGTGAATTCTATGACTCAATCCAGTAAATCAACCTGCAGTTTTCCTTACACTTACATAATATTAATACCTTACTAATATATGTGTGCATGTATGTATGTGTGTGTGTGTATATATATATATATTTGTGTGTGTATGTGTGTGTATATATATATATATATTTGTGTGTGTTTATGTGTATGTATATATATATATATTTGTGTGTGTATACATATAGAATTTTTAAATACAGGGATCTCCCTCTCACTTTCACACCTCCCACCTCACAAGTATAATTTTATACGATTGCAAATTGGAAATGAAGTAAAATTAGCCTTGTATATAGACAACATGATCTTATATTTAGAAAAAGCTAAAGACTCTCCTCAAAGCTGTTAGAATTAATATACAACTTTAGTAAAGTTGTAGGATAGCCAATATACAACATCAGTGGCATTTCTATACGCCAACAGCAAACAATCTGAAAAAGAAATCAAGAAAGCAATTTCATTTACAATAGTTACAAATAATATAAAATACCTAGAAGTCAATTTAACCACAAATTTGAAAGATCTTTACCAGAAAAACCATGAAACACTGATGAAAAAAATTGAAGAGGATATACAAAAAAGAATATTACATGCTCATGAATTTGAAGAATGAATAGTTTTAAAATGACCATACTACCCAAAGCAGTTTATAGGCTTAATATAATCCCTATCAAGTAGTGGTGACATTCTCTACAGAACTAGAATAGACAATCCTATATTTATGTGAAACCTCAAATAATCAAAGCAATCCTGAGCAAGAAGACCAAAGCTGGAAGTGTCACACTACTTGACTTCAAAATATATTACAAAGCTATAGTAACCAAATCATCATGGTATTGACATGAAAACAAACCCACAGACCAATGGAACAGAATATGCAAAAATCAAATAAAAAGGAATTAAAGACTTAAAGACCTGAAACAAAGACACCACTAGAAGAAAATGTTGAGATAATGCTCCAGGACATAGATCTGGACAATGATTTTTTGTGTAAGACCTCAAAAGAACAGAAAACAAAAACAAAAATAGATAAATAGAATTACATCAAGCTAAAAAGCTTTTGAACAGCTAAGGAAACCATCAACAAAGTAAAGAGACATACTATAAATAGGCGCAATATTTGGAAATTATCCATCTGACAAGGGATTAATAACCAGGATACATGAGAAGCTCAAACAATTCAATAGCGGAAAAAACAAAAACAAACAAAAAACAAAAAACCCCAAACAGATAATCTAATTAAAAATGAGCAAAGGATCTGGATAGGCATTTCTCCAAAGAAGACCTACAAATGGCCAAATATATATAAAAAAATGCTCAACGTCACTAATCATCAAGGAAATGTACAACAAAACTACAATGAGATCTCTCCAGTTTAGAGAAGCTTTTTATCAAAAAAAGAATAAAAGATGCTGGTGAGGGTGTAGATAAAGAGGACTCCTTGTACACTGTTGGTGGGAATATAAGTATAGCTACTATGGAGAATGGTATGTGGGTTTTTAGAAAAACTGAAAATAGAACTACCATATGATTCAGCAATTCCACTACTAGGTACATATTCAAAAGAAAGGAAATTCAGTATATTAAAGTGATATCTGTACTTACATGTTTATTGCAAAAAAACTCAAAATAAAATATGGAATTTAAGTGTCCATTAGTAGATGAATAGATAAAATGTGATATATACACACAGTAGAATATCATTCATCCATAAAAAGAATAAACTTGGTCATTTGCAGGAACATAGAAGTAACTGGATGTCATTATGTTAAGTGAAATAAGCCAAGCACAGAAAGACAAATATTGCCTGTCCTCACTCATATGTGGGAGGTTAAGCAAAAATTGGATCTCATGAAGAGTGAGAGAGAGAGAGATTGGTGGTTGCCAGAAGCCAGGAAAGGTTGGGGCAGGGGTGGGTAAGGAGAGGTTGATTAATGAGTACAAATATCCACTTAGATAGAAAAAAGAAAACTTGGTGGTGGATAGATCAGTAGGGTGGCCATAGGGTGACCATAGTTAACATTAATTGATTGTACATGTCAAAATAGCAAGAAGAGAATAATTCAAATTCTTTGTCAAATTCAAATTTGACATTTCTCAAATGGTTCATATTCTCAAATGGTTCAGGTACAAAGAAAAGATAAATATTTAAATATTAAGGTGACAATTACCCTGATTTGAGATGAATGCATGAAATTATTACATGACCCACAAAACTATGTACAGCTATTATGTATCAATAAAAAATAATTTTAAAGAAATTTTAATGACCAATATATTTATAAACTATATAAACACATGACATGATGGTGGGGAGGAGTGTCTAGCTTATACCTAAATCATCAACCTGCCAGATATGTACCTATGCAACAATCTTGCATGATCTACACATGTACCCCAATTAAAAAAAAGTATATTGAAATAAATTAGTATATTACTTTACTAACTGTACTTTTATGTAATAAAATACGGTACATTTAAATATTAACAAAAAGAAATACCTGGCAGGTTGATGAGGTGAGTCAACCAATATCTATTTATGTGAAGGTGAGGAGCCTCAGGGAAGGAAGGACTGAGAACTCATCTTGAGCGAAGAGAACAGGCAAGCATCAGTACAAAACAAAAACAGTCATTGGAGGGACAGAGGCAATTCTGAGCATTGCGATTACTGCTTAGATGTGTAGGTCTCTGTTTATCTCCCCAGAGCTTTCTGTCTGATTCATAATATAATGCATGCAGCTGGGAGGAGGTAGAATAACATAGATGACTGAGAGGCTTTTAAAATTTTTTGTTTTTATTTTAGATTCAGGTGTACATGTGCAGTTTGTTAAAAGAGTATGTTGTGTGATGCTGAGGTTTGGGCTTCTATTGATCCCATTGCACAGATAGTGAGCATGGTACCCAGTAGGAAGCTTTTTACCCCTGCCGCCCTCCCTTTCCCTCTCCTTTTGGAATCTGCAGTATTTATTGTTCCTATTTTTATGTCTGTGTGTACTCAAGATTTAGCTCCCACTTACAAGTAAGAACATGTGCTATTTGGTTTTCTGTTTCTGTGTTACATAGAAACAGATAATGGCCTCCAGGTTCATGCATATTGCTGCAAAGAGCATGATTTCATTCTTTTTGATGACTGCATGATACTCCATTGTGTACACATTTTCTTTAGCCAATCCATTGTGGCTGGGCAGCTAGGGTGATGCCATGTCTTTGCTATTGTGAATAGCACTGTGGTGAACACAGGCATGCATTTGTCTTTATGGTAGAATGATTGATACTTTTTTGAGTGTATACCCAGTAATGGGATTGCTGGGTCAAATGGTAGTTCTAGTTTTAGTTATTTGAGAAGTCTCAGAACTGCTTTCCATAGTGGTTGAACTAAATTACATTCCCACCAACAGTATGTAAGCATTCCCTTTTCTCTGCAGCCTCACCAATATCTGTTATATTTTGTTTTTTTTAGTAATAGCCATTCTGACTCGTGTGAGATGGTATCTCATTGTGGTTTTGATTTGCATTTCTCAAATGATTTGTACTGTCTTTTACAGAGTAAGGTGGCCTACATAAATGTCATCCAATCTGATTAAGTTAAATGTAATACAATATTTGTTGAAAATCTCCTACCACTTAGCTATACACTAGTCACCAAAAGGGAAATAGAAATTTACAACATGCTACCTGTCCAAATTGGTTCTATAGCTAATGATTGCTTCTGACTCTACCTTTCTTTTGCTTATATTACAAATGGAAAAGCAAGTTTACAGTATTGAGTGACAAACTCAAGGCCATACAACTTGGTGGTGGGAGACAAACTATGTAAATTTTTCACTTCTACATACTTATGAAAAAATTTGGCTATAGGATGAATTATCTTTTGTAATTTCAGTCTACAGTATATTTCACACATCTTTTCATGTCAGTAAATATGCTTCTGTAAATATATGGATGCCTTGTATTCCATAATAGCCTCTAAGTTTTTAATACAGCTCTTGGTGTATGTTGGGTGAAAGCCAACATTGTTGGAATGACAGGACTGTGAGTTTTCTTTCCAGTTGTGAATCTTCAATTGAAAATAAACTTTTTAAAGTTGAAAAGCTGATGTGAACCCTCTAGAAAACACACAATACAGTCTATGAGAATAAAGGCAGGTTGCGGCTATGCTCCTGTTGCTCTGGGAGTTCTGAAATTCTTCACTATAATGTGAAGAATAGAATCATTACAGTTTTTAAGATCTAATCTGCCACTAACAGTAAAATCAGAAGATAATGTTGTATTAGGATGCTAAACTTATAGTTTCTTCTTGATAGCTCCTAGACCATAAAGTTAGAAAACATCTAAGAAAATATGGAATATTTCACTCTGGCTAAGTAGAATAGCGATACCTTTGGGAAGATAAGCCTTGGAAAAAAAAAGACAAAATTTTTTATTGCTTTCCACAGATGTATCCAAGAGGGATTGCAAAACTACTTCAAAGATTCTTCACTACTAAAAATGAAAGAAAAGAAATAAAACCAATTATATTTCCCAGTTTCATTAGACTATGTTCTTTTATTTTGAAATTTCAAAAAAAAATTAATAAAAAACCTCCCAAAATATAAAAATAATTCAGATAAAAATAAAATGCCTATTTATTTTTAATTTTTAATTTTTTGTTTGGTTTTGTTTTTCAAGATGGAGACTCATACTGTCTCCTAGGCTGGAGGGCAGTAGCATGATCTCAGCTTACTGCAGTCTCTGCCTCCTGAGCTCAAGTGATCCTCCCAACTCAGCTTCCCTAGTAGCTGAGGCGACAGGTACACACCACCATACTCAGCTAATTTTTAAATCTTTATTTTTTATTTTATTTTTGTACTTTAGGTTCTGGGGTACATGTGCAGATCATGCAGGATTTTTGCATAGGTACACACATGGCAATGTGATTTGCTGCCTCCATTCCACCATCACCTACATCTGGCATTTCTCCCCAAGTTATCCCTCCCTAACCTCCCCACCCCGACTCTGTCCCTCCCTTGGCACCACCTAACAGACTCCAGTGTGTGATGCTCACCTCCCTGTGTCCATGTGTTCTCATTGTTCATCACCCGCCTATGAGTGAGAACATGCAGTGTTTGATTTTCTGTTCTTGTGTCAGTTTGCTGTGAATGATGGTTTCCAGATTCATCCATGTCCCTACAAAGGACAGATCTCATCATTTTTTATGGCTGCATAGTATTCCATGGTGTATATGTGCCACATTTTCCTTGTCCAGTCTATCGTCAGTGGGTATTTGGGTTGGTTCCAGGTCTTTGCTATTGTAAACAGTGCCTCTATGAACATACATGTGCATGTGTCTTTATAATAGAATCATTTATAGTCCTTTGGGTATATACCAGTAATGGGATTGCTGGGTCAAATGGAATTTCTATTTCTAGATGCTTGAGGAATTGCCACACTGTCTTCCACAATGGTTGAACTAATTTACACTCCCACCAACAGTGTAAAAGTGTTCCTATTTCTCCACATCCTCTCCAGCTTCTGTTGTCTCCAGATTTTTTAATGATCACCATTCTAACTGGTGTGAGGTGGTATTTCAATGTGGTTTTCATTTGCATTTCTCTAATAATCAGTGATGATGAGCATTTTTTCAT
The DNA here is from genome assembly GCA_004027715.1 of Plecturocebus donacophilus. Classification (NCBI taxonomy): domain Eukaryota; kingdom Metazoa; phylum Chordata; class Mammalia; order Primates; family Pitheciidae; genus Plecturocebus; species Plecturocebus donacophilus. Next base: position 1,271 of record PVKP010050986.1, on the reverse strand, counting down.
ATGTTTGTTGGCCTCATATATGTCTTCTTTTGAAAAGTGTCTGTTCATATCCTTTGCCCACTTTTGGATGGGCTTTTTTTTTTTCTTGTAAATCTGTTTGAGTTCTTTATAGATTCTGGATATTAGCCCTTTGTCAGATGGGTAGATTGCAAAACTTTTTTCCCATTCTTTTGGTTGCCAGTTTACTCTAATGATTGTTTGTTTTGCTGTACAGAAGCTCTGGAGTTTGATAAGGTCCTATTTGTCTATTTTGACTTTTGTTGCTAATGCTTTTGGTGTTTTAGTCATGAAGTACTTGCCTGTGCCTATGTCCTGAATGGTTTTGCCTAGGTTTTCTTCTAGGGCTTTTATGGTGTTAGCTCTTATGTTTAAGTCTTTAATCCACCTGGAGTTAATTTTAGTTTAAGGTGTCAGGAAGGGGTCCAGTTTCTGCTTTCTGTACATGGCTAGCCAGTTTTCCCAACACCATTTATTAAACAGGGAATCCTTTCCCCATTGCTTGTTTTTGTGAGGTTTATTAAAGATCAGATGGTTATAGACATGTGGTGTTGCCTTCAGGGCCTCTGTTCTGTTCCATTGGTCTATATCTCTGTTTTGGTACCCATACCATGCTGTTTTGATTAGTGTAGCCTTGTGGTATAATTTGAAATCAGGTAGTGTGATGCCTCTGGCTTTGTTCTTTTTGCTTAGGATTGTCTTGGCTATGCAGGCTCTGTTTTGGTTCCATGTGAAGTTTAAGGTGGTTTTTTCCAGTTCTTTGAAGAAGGTCATTGGTAGCTTGATGGGGATAGCATTGAATCTGTAAATTACTTTGGGCATATGGCCATTTTTACGATATTGATTCTTCCTAACCATGAGCATGGACTGTATCTCCATTTGTTTGTGTCCTCTCTGATTTCCTTGAGCATTGGTTTGTAGTTCTCCTTGAAGAGGTCCTTTACATCCTTTGTTAGTTGTATTCCTAGGTATTTTATTCTCTTTGTAGCATCTGTGAATGGGAGTTTGCTTTTGATCTGGCTCTCTGTTACTGGTGTATAGGAATGCTTGTGATTTCTGCTCATTGATTTTGTATCCTGAGACTTTGCTGAAGCTGCTTATCAGTTTCAGGAGATTTTGGACTGAGACAGTGGGGTCTTCTAAATATACAATCATGTTGTCTGCAAATAGAGACAATTGGACTTCCTCTTTCTGTAAATGAATACCGTTTATTTCTTTTTCTTGCCTGATTGCTCTGGCTAGAACTTCCAATACTATATTGAATAGGAGTGGTG
>PVKP010050985.1:0-13139 GCA_004027715.1 Plecturocebus donacophilus | reverse complement strand
TCCCGTTTACTCCGCACCAAGAGCCGCCGAGCCGAGGCGCCGGCAAAAAAGCCGCGCCAGCCGAAAGGGTCACGCTAGCGACCCGTGGGGCTCCTCTGCTGGGAATGTCCTGGTCCGTGGGCAGCAAAAATTTATCGGTAAGTGTGGCGTCCACTGGCTCTCTGCGCTTTTACTGGGAGCTGCAATCCTGAGCTGCTAGTGATCCGCCATCCTGGATCTCTCTCCCTTTTTTTTTTTTTTGAGATGGAGTCTCACTCTGTCACCCAGGCTGGAGTGCAGTGGTACCATCTCGGTTCACTGCAACTTTCACCTCCCGAGTTCAAGTGAGTCTCCTGCCTCAGCCTCCTGAGTAGCTATAATTACAGGCATGCACCACCATGCCCAGCTAATTTTTTTTGTATTTTTAGTAGAGACAGGGTTTTGCCATGTTGTCCAGGATGGTCTTGAACTCCTCACCTCAGGCAATCCGTCCACCTCGGCCTCCCAAACTGCTAGGATTACAGGTGTGAGCCACTGCGGCCAGCAGAAACTACCTTTTCTTTTTCTTTTTTTTTAAATCTTGCTCTGTCGCCCAGGCTGGAGTGCAGTGGCACAATCTCGGCTCACTGCAACTTCTGCCTCTCCAGTTCAAGAGATTCTCCTGCCTCAGCCTCCCAAGTAGCGGGGATTACAGGCACTCACCAACACGCTCAGCTAATTTTTTGTATTTTTAGTAGAGATGAGGTTTCACCATGTTGGCCAAGCTAGTCTTGAACTCCTGAACTCAAGTGATCCGCCCACCTCGGCCTCCCAAAGTGCTAGGATTACAGGTATGAGCCACCACGCCCGCCCCAAGCTGCCTTTTCTTTGCTTCTTGGATTTCTCTGCACCAGCATCCCCGGTGAGGGTTTGCCATGTTATGCTTTGCTGCTGTCAGTGTGCTGGGCACAGTAACGATCTACCATGTGGGTACCCAGCATGGCTGGCTGGGGAGAGCGCCTGAGTCTGCCTCTCAAGATCTGAACTTGGTGTTGCCCACAGGCTCCATATCCTTTCCCTCTGGTCCCTTGTACACCTACATTCTCACAACGCCTAAGAGCATTTCTTCAGGAGGAGACCAGGGGCTGTCCCCTGCCTCTCCCATACATATCCATGCAGAAGGTTAGAGCAGCCTGTGAGTTTGGCCTAGATCTTCATGATCACTGATACCTCTGTCCATGGCCAACACTTCACCTGTCTGATTATAACCTCTTTGGATATGCTTTTGATATACCAGCCCAGGTTCAAGAGCAGCCAGCTACCTTTTATCACCGTCCAACTGAGGTAACCACCATAGTGGAGAAGATTCCACTAGGGTGAGTGAGCTCCGCACCTGCAGTGACTCCTGCCCACACTTTGTCTAAGCCGCAACCTGTTTTCTCCCTTACAAACCCCCTGTACTCTGCCTCGCTTGAAACATGTTCAATTCCCACTAAATAATTAGAAATTATTTTGCCCACTACTTGCCAAGTGGTTAGGAACCAGGTCACTTCCTCGACTCTCCTCACCCTCCCAAAGACCCATCCAGAGCCAGCCCCTGATGTACCCTAAATCAAGGAACCCTCTGCTTTCGACCCAGGCGCCACTCTGTAGAATCCTGCGAATTCTCCAGATCCCCTCTGATACATTCCATCTTGTAGCTCTTCCTTAACTGATTCCAACTCACGCCACCCCCTCCCACTCCCTGAGCCAACTCTGCAACCCCCAGCAAAGCCTTCGCTTTTCATTCCTAGCAGAAACACGGGCCCCATCACCTGCTTCTCCTCCATCCTGGTAACTTGAAGCAGCGCCCATGGAAGCTTTTGTCTGCTCTGGTTCTCCTGCCAGTTCAGTTGAGATACATCGCTGGCAGACCTGTTCGCCCTCTGAGAGGAGGGGCAACTCTTCCACACAGTCTGCCTAGATTCACCAATTGTTAATATCTCACCTCACTTGCTTAACATATACGCATACATAAATTTTGAGTGTATGTACATATGTTCCAAATACATATGCATTATGTATACATGCATATACATATATACATGTTTGTACATGTATACATATATGTATAGGTATGTAAACATGTATATATGTACATGTGTGTAGCTGAACCATTTGAGAGTCCACTGATGACATTGTGCCTCTTTGAAATACTTCAGTGTGGCTCGTAAGGAGAAGGATGCTTTCTTAAATAACCCCAATACAATTAACAGAGGAAATTCAACACAGAGATAACACCACTATATAATATATAGACAATATTCAAATTTTAACAGCTGTCTCAAAAACCGCCTTTGTAGCACTTTTTTTCCTGATCCTCCTTCCAGTTCAAGATCCCCACTGCACTTGGCTGTGACATCTTTCTGAGCCTCCTTTATCCTGGAAGACTTGCTTGGCCTTTTTCCTTCAGGACATGGACGTTTTTGAAGAGCACAGGCAGGCATTTTGCAGACTGCTATTCAATTCAGATTTGATTGTTTCTTCCTGGTTAGATTCAGATCAGGGCATGCTGGCAGCAGTGCTGCAGAAGTGATAGGACTCCTCAGCATGTTCAATTCTGGCAGGAGAAGCTTTGAAGAAATCAGTTTAAATTCTCCTCCCTGGAGTTCTCCTTCCCTTCCCACATGTGAGAAGACAGGAGATCCTGGCCTCCTTACCTCAGGGGAGATTTGAAGCAGGGCAGGAAGTCGTAGTCCCCTCAAGGTCCCCTTCCTGGCTTTTATTTCCAAAAGCATAGGCTCAATGAGAAGAGATGGAGGGACTTTGAAGGAAGCACGAAGCAGAGGGAAGGAAACAATTGTCTCAGACCCAAAGAAAATTCCCCCAGGGTAGGGACAGGAGAGAGAAGTGTGTGATTCCCACTAGGAAACAGGAGCAGCATCCTACTCCCTGGCGAGACCTCAGAGGGAAGCACTGTATGATGCCCCCGGCAGGCTGCATCCTAGGCCCGGGCCCCGTACTTAACAAAGACTCCTGTGCTCCTGGTAGAAGGCCCAACAGAGTTGGCAGCCCTGAAGCTTCAGACTAAGACAGCAGGGGCCTGCAGACTGCAACCTGGGGGCCTCGCCAGTGCCAGGCCCCAAGAATGACCAGAACCTCCATGCTCCCCTGGGACATCAGCGCAGCCCTACCAATGACTGCCCAGCAGTCAGTGAACTTGAAGGTAAAATCAAGTTTATTTAAGAAAAGCAAACGTGGTTGGGCACGGTGGCGCACACGCGTAATCCTAGCACTTTGGGAGGCCAAGGTGAGAGGATCACTTGAGCCCAGGAGTTTGAGACCAGCCTGGACAGCATGGTAAGACTCCATCTCTACAAAGCTGCAAAAATGCGCCAAGTGTGGTGGTGCAAGACTGTGGTTCCAGCTATTTAGGAAGCTGAAGTGGGAGGATTGCTTGACCTCAGGAAGTTGGGCTTGCAGTAAGCCATGATTGTGCCATTACACGCCCACGTGGGTAACAGAGCAAGACCTTGGGGGGAAAAAAAGGAAGAAAGGAAGGAAGGGAGGGAGGGAGGGAAGGAGGGAGGGGGAGAGAGAGAGAGAGAGAGAGAAAGAGAGAGAAAGAAAGAAAGAGAGAGAGAAAGAAAGAGGAAGGAAGGAAAGGAAGGAAGGAGAGAGAGGGAGAGAGAGAGAAAGAAAGAGGAAGGAAGGAAGGAAAGGAGGAAGGAGAGACAGAGGGGGGAGAGAAAGAAAGAAGGAAAGAAAGAGGGAAGAAGGAAACGAAGGAAGGAAAAAGGGGAAAGAGGAGAGAGAGAGAGAAAGAAGAAAGAAAGAAGGAAAGAGGCCAGGTGTGGTGGTTCACACCTGTAATCCCAGCACTTTGGGAGGCCAAAGCTGGTGGATGACCTGAGGTCAGCAGTTTGAGACTAGCCTGGCCAACATCTCTGAAACCTATCTCTGTTTAAAAAAAAAAAAGAAGAAGAAGAAGAAGAAGGAAAGGAAGGAAGGAAGGAGGGAACGGGACGAAGGAAATGCAATATTTCTCTTATCCCCAGATTTCTGGCTGAAATTCAGGCCTGCTGAACACACCCCTCACCGCAGTCCCTCTACCAGGTGTGGGCCCAGCTTTACACAGTTAATGCTGGAATTTCATGCAGAAAACTGGTTGCAAAAGATGCTTAAAGGGCCGGGGGAGCACGAAGAAGAAGGAGACCTCCCAGACATCAGGATGCTGGTGCCTGACTGGCCAGCACAGCACTGGCCTGCTCGAGGTTTTGCCACTGTGCTGATAGGGCTGCTTGGGGTCCTGATCGGGAACCAGGAGCCCACACCCTGTGGCTGCTGCCATGGCCAGAGCCCTCACCAAAGGGCAGGAGGCAACAGAGGCTCATTTCTTCTTCCTGCTTTCAGCTTCTACCAGTGCCTCTCACAGGCAGACCCCCAGCAGAAGCAGCTGGCAGAAGGAGGGTGTTGGAAGTGTAGTCCGGCCCCTGCCTCCACTGCCAAGCCCCAGGCCTGCAACACCCAGGACTCCGCAGAAGGGAGGCGAAGGACCGCCGGCCCTTCCACACGCACCCGCTACCATCTGGTCCTTGGCCCTTTGCCTTCGCTGCCAGGAGAGCACGCTCCAGTCAGCCTCTCACCTGCAGGGGACGATGAAAATGTTAACCCAAACCAAGGGAAAAGAACGGAATATGAGCCACGCCTGCGCAGGTGCAGGCTGGCTTTAGACCACCCAGGGCCAAGGCGGCCTTACTCTTCAATTTGTCAGCTGTGGGATCCATGGTTAGGAAAACTTGATGCTTTATTTTGCTTCTTTAGCAGCCATTCAGGATGACTTCCTTACATTTTTTCAGTTTTGATTTGTTCTATATTTCCTAGGAGATAGGGCAGAAATATTTGACTCCAGTGCTACACAAAACAGGAAATTGCATTTCACCGGGTTTTATTATTGCTGGTTCCCTTTTGCTCCTAGGTCACTTCCCAGTCAAATGTCTGCTTTTGAACAAGTAGCAAATTTAGCAATAATTCAGAGACGTTTATTGAAAGCCTGCTGCTACTGGCCTGACTCTAAGAATTTGAAAAGAAAAGGAAAGAGGAGAAAAAGAAAAAATATCACAGTCTTCATCTTTAAGTAGCTTACAGTTTTGTTTAGAAATGAGGCTTCTGCACACACAACTTGAGGAAACAAATAGATACGGTATAATATATTCTACAGTGTTGAAGTCTGTGGTGCAGATTCTAAGGGTGACAGAATAGCTGTCTCTAGCCAGGCGCGGTGGCTCACGCCTGTAATCCCAGCACTTTGGGAGGCTGAGGCGGGCGGATGATGAGGTCAGGAGTTTGAGATCAGCCTGACCAACATGGTGAAACCCTGTCTCTACTAAAAATACAAAAATTAGCTGGGCGTGGTGGTGCATGCCTGTAATCTCAGGTACTTGGGAGGCTGAGGCCAGAGAATCGCTTGAGCCTGGAAAGCGGAGGTTGCAGTGAGTTGAGATCGAGCCACTAGACCAGTCTGGGCAACAGAGGGAGACACCATCTCAAAACAACAATAACAATAACAACAACAAATAATAGCTGTCTCTAAAGGGATTATATTGGAAGACAAAGGAGAGGGCAGGGCAAGCTCCTAGCATGAAGACCTCTGACAGCAAAAGAGAGAGAAGTGAGCAGGCACCTGTGAGCAGGCACCTGTGAGCAGGCAGTAAGATTGCTCAGCTGGGTAGGAAAACGCAGGTCATATACTTGAGGGTCTTGAACATCAATTTGAGGAAACTGAACTTGATTCTATAATAACCAAAATGTGATCATGAGAGCAAGGACAATTATAAACCAAATTGTCCTCATTCTCGTTGTATTGAATATTACATATAAGCAGCCTAAAAGATGCACTATTTTAATCAGCATGACTCTTAAGTAATAACTTTAATTCTATAAGACTAATAATGAGGTTTTTATAAAATATTGATTCATTAAGTATTAGATAGCAAATATTTTATCTTATATCTCAATGTATTTTTTCTCCTAAAATATAAAGTGTAAATAGTCCTCACTATGTGACTTCATTTAATTCCTGAGTTGGGGAAGTGAGATTAGCTAGAGAGGGATACTATGCTGTCCATTTCTATGTGGCCCCTGAATTCCTGAGTCAGGAAAGCAAGGGATTCAAGCCCTAACTCAAAAATTTATCCCATTGTCTTCCATCCCTAAATGCATATGGGGAGGGTTAAGAAAGCAAAGTGGGTCTATACCAAACTTTCCAAGGCACCTTCCCTCCTTCCATTCCCACCCCCACTCTTCTCCCTGCTCCCCAGGGCTGGCCCCAATCCGGGTCAGCATCTTCTATCACCTGCTCTTAGGTGGGGAAGCTGATAATCAAGGTTCAAGCCCACCTGCTACTCAGGCGCATGGGCGCACATACACGTACACACGCACACACGTACACATGCACACGCACGCACAGAGGCACACGCATTCTGCTGTGAACTTTGAGAAGAGTCCCTCTAGTGGCCACCTGTACAACACCCTGTGGGACTGGACGCCGCTGGAAGGCTGACGTTGGTAGGTACCTCGCAGTGGCTACACTTTAGGTTTTCTGAGTGGGAGAAGTGGGAGAGGAAATGACGAGGCTGGCTTTAGCCAGATTGTGAAGGCTGGACCAAGGCTTTTGTGGCTGGACTAAGCCTTTTCCTTATAACAATGTGAGATGTTGGGCATCCAGGGTTTTAGAATAGACAGTGAAGTGATCAGTTCTTGATTTTATAAAGGTAATGCTTGCCTTCAGTACTTAGGTGACTATCAGAGGGTAAATGATGATAATAAAGTAGCTAGCTTAAGACATAAAAAATAAATAGGGCCGGGCGCGGTGGCTCACGCCTGTAATTCCAGCATTTTGGGAGGCTAAGGCGGGCGGATCATGAGGTCAGGAGTTCGAGACTAGCCTGGCGAACATGGTGAAACCCCATCTCTACTAAAAATACAAAAATTAGTGGGCATGGTGGTACACACCTGTAATCCGAACTACCCAGGAGGCTGAGGCAGGGGAATCCCTTGAATCCAGGAGGTGGAGGTTGCAGTGAGCAGAGATGGTGCCACTGCACTCCAGCCTGGGCGACAGAGCAAGTCTCTGTCTCAAATAAAATAAAATAAATAAAATAAAAAGAAACATCTTTGTATATGCTTTGCTCAGTGTGGAGCCGGGAAGAAGGCGCTGCATCTCCTCATTTACCAGGCTGAGGGAGGGAGAAATGGGCATAAGTCCTCTTAATCAGGCTGTGCTCCCCACTGCCTCCTCAATCCCCAGAGATAGCGTGTCTCCTTCTCCACCACAGCTCTCCCACAGTTTGAGACAGGAACTTCGGTCTAAATGGAGATCAAGGACAGCTGAAAAAGGGAGAAAAGAGGAAGTTACCACCAAAAGACACTATGAGGACTATATCAATTAGGATTAGTAAGTTCATTTCAGATAAAACATTCCAAAATAACAATGTCTTCAATAGATGTAATTTCTTTTGTTTTTGTGCAAGTCTTTTTTTTTCTTCTCTTTTTCATGTAAAAGTCTAGGGGCAAGCAATTCAGGACTGGATTGTGGTTCTGTCCCTTCCAGTTCTCAGGAAACCAGACCATTTCTCTCACTATTCTGCTGTTCCTAGGAAGTAGTTCTTATCTTCATGGTCCAAAATGGATGCCAGAACTCTAGCCATCACATCCTTGTTCCAGGCAACAAGGTAAAGGGGAGATCAAAGAGAAGGGGAGGAGCACATGCTAGCACATTTTAAGGAACTGTTCTAGAAGCTAAAACAGCAATTCTGCTTAGACATCATTCTTCAGGCCTTAATCACATGACCCCACTAAGTGCATGAGAGGCTGGGAAATTCTAGAAGCCAAATGATAAACAGGATATTAGGAAGGGGAGGGTGGGTGTCTTTGAGTCCAAGCCAGTGGCCTAATCTTCTTCTTACCTTTTCTGTCCCTCATGCCCGTTTTCTGCTGCCTGGGTCCAAAGCCTGTGTGGTGCCAGTGCTCCACAACCTGCTTCTTCCAATGTGTTCTGCAAATAAACAGGACTATTGCTGCTCTGTATTTACTGCTAGGGGCTCAAGTGCAGGAGGTACCTTTTGAATAAAGCTTTTATGTTCTAGAATGGGGGTTGGCAAACATTTTCTGTGAAGAGCCAGATAGACAATCGTTTTGCCTTTGTGGCCCATGCAGTCTGTTGCAACAACGTACTCAACTCTGCCATGGTAGTGTGAAAGCAGTCATAGGCACTATGGAAACAAATGAGTGTGGTGTATCCCAATAAAACTTTATCTGGGGACATTGAAATTTGAATGACATATAATTTCCACGTCATGAAATTTTATTCTTTTGGTTATTTTTCAATTATTTAAAAATGTGGGCCAGGCATGGTGGCTCACACCTGTAATCCCAAGACTTTGGGAGGCCGAGGCAGCTGGATCACTTGAGGTCAGGAGTTTGAGACCAGCCTGGCCAACACGGCAAACCCTGTCTCTACTAAAAATTAAAAAAAAAAAAAAGTAGCTGCGTTTGTGGCACACATTTATAGTCCCAGCTACTGGGAAGGCTGAGGCAGGAGAATCACTTGAACCCCAGAGGGGGAGATTGCAGTAAGCTGACATCATGCCACTGCACTTTAGCATGGGTGACAAAGTGAGACTCCACCTCAAAATAAATAAATAAATAATAAAAATGTAAACACGGTTCAGTTTTGGCCCATGAGTTGCAGTTTACCAAGCCCTGCCCTAAAAATGAAGGCATAGGATAATCGTTATAACTGCTGCATGACACTGTAACGACTAGTGGAGGTGCTGAGCTAAGTCCTATACACGATCCTCCCAATAACCCATGCATAGATAGCCTCTGATTTTATAGATGAGGGAACTGAGGCCCAGAGAGGCTAATTAACTTACCTAAGATCACACAGCCAGTAAGTGATCAAGCCTTATGCAGAGTACATGTTGAGTCATAGCACTGTGTCAAATTGACAAACCTGTGGAACCTGCATGGGGAGGCTGGAAAGAAAGGTTGAAAGAACAAGCAGGGAATATCCCTACAAAGGCTCAAGGGGACACAGAGGCAGGTGCCTGCCCAGAGCAACTTGGTGGTAAAGTGTAGACTCTAGGATCAGAAGCCAGAGGTTCAAATCCCCGCTCCACCATCTATTAGCTGTGTGGACTTAAGCAAGTCACAGGACCTCTTTGAGCCTTATTTCTCTCATCTGAAAAATAAAGATAATGATATTACTTTCCTCTGAATTGCTTGGAGTGAAGTGCTTAGCTGGCACCTAGCACAGAGTCACATGATTGTCAAATAGAGGTCCAAGGAGTTTACTATAGGATGAGGGACACAGTAAGCTGTGTCCTTACTGTGAGGAGGTGGGGGAAAGGGACTTTAGGAATGGCATTGCTATTTCAGGAAGTGTTGAAATACCTAAAGAGAAGCTCCTGGGCCTGTGCTGGATGAGAGGAAAGAACCTGGGAAATTGAACTCGCTGCTTTGGGCTTTCACACCATGCAATGGGCTGTGGGTGGAGAGGGCTGGAGAAGAGAGAACAAGACCCCACCCAGGGGAGCTGCCTAGCTTGTGGGAAGATGAAACACTTAGATCTGAAAACTAAGAGATCGCATGCAAAGCAGTATTTCATTACCTCCTGCCTCCAACCCTCCTCAGCCACAACCACAAAGACACTGTTGAGGAAATAAAACCCCCTAAACACAGCAGGCTGGACACTGGGAGCTCCCACTCACCTAGATCAGGGCTTGAGAAGAATGGGTTTTGAGACTGGTTACACAATAGAACCCTGGGCAGACTGTTCTCAAATATAGATAGCTGGGTGGGTCTCATCTTTTAGAGATTTCTATTCAGTAGGTATGAGGAGGGTCCCAAAAATATGCATCCTAAAACTTTTTAAAAAAACTTTTGGCCAGACATGGTGGCTCACGCCTGTAATCTCAGCACTTTGAAGGGCTGAGGCAGGCGGATCACAAGGTCAAGAGTTTGAGACCACCCTGACCAATATGGTGAAACTGCATCTCTACTAAAAATACAAAAATTAGCTGGGTGTGGTGGCAGGGGCCTGTAGTCCCAGCTACTTAGGAGGCTGAGGCAGGAGAATTCCTTGAACCCAGGAGACAGAGGTTACAGTGAGCCAAGGTCTCACCTGCACTCCAGCCTGGGCAACAGAGTGAGATACCATCTCAAAAAAACAAAACAAAACAAAACAAAAACACTTTTTATTTGGAGATAATTGTAAGTTTAATACAAAAAGATTCTGTACCCCTTTCACCTACTTTTCCCCAGTGGTAACACCTTGCGTAACTATAGTAAGATATCACACCCAGAAAATCAGCATTGATCAAATCCAGCAACTTTATTCAGATTTCACTGGGTTTAACATGAACTCATATGTGTGTGTACTTAGTTCTGTGTGATTTTATCACATGTGCAGATTCATGTAACCACCACACAGTGAAGACACTTAGTTCCATCACACGGAGCTCTTGTGCTACCTTGAAAATCTGAAGCTACTTCCCTTCCTCCCTCACCACCTCCCTAACTCCTGGCAACCACTAATTTTTTCTAAGACAAATATTTTTAGTAGCCTCCAGGTAACTGGACATTCTTTGATACTCTATAAGTGGTGTCGCTCTCCCCTTCTTTTTTTTTTTTTTAAGACAGTCTCACTCTGTTGCCCAGGCTGGAGTGCTGTGGTGTGATCATGGCCCACTGCAGTCTTAAACTCCTGGACTCAAGCAATCCTCCCACCTCAGCCTCCACCTCCCCATGAGTAGCTGGGACTACAGGTGTGCACCATCACACCTGACCAATTTTTAAATTTTCTGTGGAGACAGGGTCCCACTATGATGCCCAGGTTGGTCTCAGACTTCTGGCCTCAAGCAATCCGCGCATCTCAGCCTCCCAAAGCGTTGGGATGACAGGCATGAGCCTCGTTGTTTGTTTTTGTTGTTGTTGTTTTATCTCCGGAAGCATTCACTTTGCATAAGTGAAACTGTACCTTTTGACTAACACCTTCCCATTCCCCCTGGCCCCAGCCCCTGGCAACCATCATTCTGCTCTCTGCTACTGTGTGTGACTCCACATTCCAGGAGATCATGCAGGATCTCTGGCTGGCTTATTATTTTTCTCAGCAGTGTAATGTCCTCCAGACTCATCCATGTTGTTGCAAATGCAATATTTCCTTCTTTTTAAAGGCTGAATAGCATTCCAGCATGCATATATACCACATTTTCTTTATCTGTTTCTCTATTGGTGAACACTTAGTTTGATTCACATCTTGGCAATTGTGGCTATGTGCTGCAATCAACACAGGCATGCAGTTATTTCTTCGAGATCTAGATTTCACTGGAATATGAATTTTAACAAACACACCAGGTGATTCTGATGTATGCCAAGGCTTAAGAAGCACGACTGTAGGAAACGGTGGCAGAGACCCCATAACGTTGGTGGAAACAGGAGCGAGTTGTGAGGCTTAAACTGCAACTGGGCTTCCAGAGAATCACGAAATAAATGTTGACTTTGTTCTCAATCTTCCAAACCCCAGTTAAATTCAACAAAACTGATTGAGAGTAAAAACGTGTGTAACAGAATGAGACCCTGATCTAAGCAGGCCCTTGAACCAGAAGTGGGAACACGGAGGCCGCAGGGCAGCTGTCCGGGTGGGGAATGGATGTTTCTCATCCCCTCCTTCAGGTACACGAAAGCTCTGCAGGTCATCTGTCCCAGCCTCCTCTGCAGGAGAGGAGCAAGCGTGCACAGTGCACCCCACAGCACAGAGGGGTGAACCTGAGGTGCAGACTGGCCCTTGCTCCCCTGCAGCAGGGAGCTAATGAAGTTTTTCTGGACCCGTTTATTGGGCTACAGATATTGTCATCCATGGAGAACTCAAATTGTCAGGATTATCAAAGGTTCTAAAGCACAGATGGTGGTGATTTACTGGACTCCACTGGACTTCTCCCCTCTGATGCTCAGACACAAGAGTCCTTTTCCTAATTTCAGGAATGGGGCCAAGAGCAGCCACAAGGAAATCGTGTGAGCAGGGAGAGAATCATGACGGTTCGGGGTAAGAACACTGACTCCTGCAGCCTAGAGGACCCACGCGATGGTAATGGCCAGCCTAGGGACAGCGGCAAGGGTCTGTGGTGGTCCAGACCCCACCTTGATCCCAAGAGGCAGCAAGAGAAAGCAGAAGTTGTTTTCTGCCTGCAGTGGAGGATCAGGCAGGGCCTTTCCCTGCTGCTTCCTTCTTGGGGCCCTGAGATCCTATTCTCCCTGCAAGGAAACAAAAAGGCAATTAAATGAGTGGGACTAGAAAAGACTGACAGGAGGCTGGTCATGGTGGCTCATGCCTGTAATCCCAGCACTTTAGGAGGCCGAGGCAGGCAGATCACCTGAGGTCGGGAGTTCGAGACCAACCTTAACTCCTTGTCTCTACTAAAAATACAGAATTAGCCGGGTGTGGTGGCGAGCACCTGTAATTCCAGCTACTTAGGAGGCTGAGGCAGGAGAATCACTTGAACCCAGAAGGCGGAGGTTGCAGTGAGCCGAGATCACACCACTGCACTCCAGCGTGGTCCACAGAGCAAGACTCCATCTTGAATGAATAAAAGACTGACGGAGAAACGAATGGGAAAACACAGAAGAAGAAAGGCTACAAAGTAAGAGCTACAGAGAAAATAACAGTAGAAATAGGAGTGGGGGTAAAGAGAAGGGAGACGTGAGCAGATACAGGGAGAAGGAAAAGAGGGCAAGCCCACGTTAGAAGGAACAAGAAAGCTGCTCAGAGTCAGGGATCACCATCTCAGCTTCTGGATGGACCACGTGGCCTGTCCATGGGCTCTCTGACCTGGCAGGGCCGTCCTTGGGGCCAGGCGGGCTGGAAGCAGGCCTGTGGTCTTCCTTAGAAGGTGAGAGCCAGACAGGGAGACAAGAAGACAAGGAGAGAGAGCCATCAGAGGGGCAGAGAAGGGGGTAGAGGAAGGCAATCCTCCCACATGGTGGAGAATACGCGATAGACAACGGGGATAACAGCACCCACTCTAAGGTTATGAGAATAAGACAAGGCCTGTGCAGTAGCTACCCCAGCAGCATCCCCCAAGGACTGTTCTAAGGATGGTGATGACAGCTTGCACCATCCAGGGGACCATGGGGACAGTATG
>PVKP010050984.1:0-13140 GCA_004027715.1 Plecturocebus donacophilus | reverse complement strand
TCGTCACATTCAGGTACACCTATCAAACGTAGATTAGGTCTTTTCACATAGTCCCATATTTCTTGGAGACTTTGTTCATTCCTTTCTACCCTTTTTTCTGTCATCTTGCCTTCTTGTTTTATTTCATTGAGTTGATCTTCGACCTCTGATATCCTTTCTTCTGCTTGGTCAATTCGGCTGTTGAAACTTGTGCATGCTTTGTGAAGTTCTCATGTTGTGTTTTTCAGCTGCATCAATTCACTTATATTCTTCTCTAAGTTGTCCATTCTCATTAGCATTTCGTTAAATCTTCTTTCAAGGTTCTTAGTTTGTTTGCATTGGGTTAGAACATGTTCTTTTAGTTCACAGAAGTTTCTTATTATCCACCTTCTGAAGCCTGATTCTGTGAGTCTGTCACACTCATCCTCCGTCAGGCCTTGCTCTCTTGCTGATGGGGAGCTGTGATCCCCTTTAGGAGGAGAGGCATTCTGATTTTGGGTGTTCTCAGCCTTTCTGCACTGTTTTCTTCCCATTTTTGTGGATTTATCCACCTGTCACCTTTGTAATTGCTGACTTTCAGATTGAGTCTCTGAGTGGACGTCTGGCTTGTTGGTTATGAAGTTTTCTCTGTTTCTTAGTTTTCCTTTGGCGGACGCCCCTTCCCCACAGAGCTGGGCCTTCCCGGGTTCAGCTATGCTTGCTCTTAGTCCTCAGTGCTTCCAATTGCTGCTCTTCTTGTGGGAATGGGACCAGTGAAGCCCGACTAAAAGGGCACCCAGTCCCGTATACTCCGAACCAAGAAGTGCCACGCCGGGGCACCAGCAAAACAGCCGCGCCGGCCAAAAGAGTCGCACTGGCGACCCGTGTGGCTCCTTCGCCAGGAATCTCCCAGTTTGTGGGCATCAAAAATTCGTCTGCAATTGCGGCATCCACTTGCTCTCTGCGCTTTCATTGGGAGCTACAATCCTGAGCGGCTGCTACGTGGCCATCTTAGATCTCTCTCCACCCGGTGATGAAGTCTGTTTCTTAGTTTTCCTTTGGCGGATGCTCATTCCCGACAGAGCCGGACCTTCCCGGGTTCGCTGTGCTTGCTGTGAAACTCTCAGTCCTCAGCGCTTCCAATTGCTGTTTTCCTTGTGGGGATGGGACCAGCTGAGCCCGTCCGTCCGTATACTCCACACCGAGAAGCACCACGCTGGGGCACCGGCAAAACAGCCACGCCAGCCAAAAGAGTCGCAGTGGCAACCCGTGTGGCTCCTCTGCCGGGAATCTCCCAGTCTGTGGGCAACAAAAATTCGTCGGAAAGTGCGGCGTCCAGTCGTTCTCTGCGCTTTCACTGGGAGCTACATTCCTGAGATGTTGCTAATCGGCCATCTTGGATCTCTCTCTGAGTTTTTTTTTATCTTACTCCTGTAGCTCTTTCAATTTTGATGATAGGGTGTCGATTTTAGGTCTTTCCTCATTTCTCATGTGTGCATTTATTGCTATAAATTTCCCTCTAGACACTGCTTTAAATGTGTCCCAGAGATTCTGGTACATTGTGTCCTCGTTCTCATTGGTCTCAAAGAACATCTTGATTTCTGCCTGCATTTCATTGTTTATCCAGTCAACATTCAGGAGCCAGTTGTTCAGTTTCCATGAAGTTGTGCAGTTTTTAGTTAGTTTCTTAATCCTAAGATCTAATTTGATTGCACTGTGGTCTGAGAGACTGTTATAATTTCCATTTTTTTTTTGCATTTGCTGAGGAGTGATTTACTTCCAATTATGTGGTCAATTTTAAAGTAGGTGTGATGTAGTGCTGAGAAGAATGTATATTCTGTGGCTTTGGGGTGGAGAGTTCTGTAGATGTCTATTAGGTCCACTTGGTCCAGATCTGAGTTCAAGTCCTGTATATCCTTGTTGATTTTCTGTCTCATTGATCTAATGTTGACAGTGGAGTGTTAAAGTCTCCCACTATTATTGTGCAGGAGTCTAAATCTCTTTGTAGGTCATTATAAACTTGTTTTATGTATCTGGGCACTCCTGTACTGGGTGCATGTATATTTAGGACAGTTATTTCTTCTTGTTGTATTGATCTTTTCACCATGAGGTAGTATTCTTCTTTGTCTCTTCTGACCTTTGTTGGTTTAAAGTTGATTTTATCAGAGACTAAAATTGCAACTCATGCTTTTTTTTTTTTTTTGCTCTCAGTTTGCTTAGTAGATCTTCTATCCCTTTATTTTGAGTCTATGTGTGTCTTTGCATGTGAGATGGGTTTCCTGAATACAGCACACCAATGGGTTTTAACTTTTTAACCCAGTTTGCCAGTCTGTCTTTTGATTGGGGCATTTAGGCCATTGACATTTAATGTTAATATTGTTATGTGTGAATTTGATGCTGCTATTTTGTTACTGGTTGTTTGTTTTGCCTGTTGGTCAATGCGGTTTCCTCATTGCATCGTTGGTCTTTTCCATTTGGTTCATTTTTGCACTGGCTGGTACTGAATGTTTTTTTCTGTGTTTAGTGCTTCCTTCAGGAGCTCTTGTAGGGCAGGTCTGGTGGTGATGAAATCTCTCAGTAATTGCTTGTCTGTAAAGGATTTTATTTCTCCTTCACTTATAAAGCTTAGTTTGGCCGGATATGAAATTCTAGGTTGAAAGTTCTTTTCTTTAAGGATGTTGAATATTGGTCCCCACTCTCTTCTGGCTTGTCCCCACTTCTCTTTCTGCCGAGAGATCCACTGTGAGCCTGATGGGCTTCCCTTTGTGGGTAACCCGACCTTTCTCTCTGGCTGCCCTTAGTATTTTTTCCTTCATTTCAACCCTGGTGAATCTGAAGATTATGTGCCTTGGGGTTGCTCTACCTGAGGAGTATCTCTGTGGTGTTCTTTGTGTTTCCTGTATTTGAATGTTGACCTACTTTGCTAGTTTGGGGAAGTTCTCCTGGATAGTATCCTGAAGAGTGTTTTCCAGCTTGGATTTATTTTCTCTGTCCTCTTCAGGTACACTGATCAAGCGCAGATTACGTCTTTTCACATAATCTCATATTTCTTGGAGGCTTTGTTCATTTCTTTTGACTCTTTTTTCTCTTTTCTTGCCTTCTCTTTTTATTAAGTTGACCTTCAATCTCTGATATCCTTTCTTCTGCTTGATCCATTCGGCTATTGAAATTTGTGTATACTTCACGAAGTTCTCGTGTTGTTTTTTCAGCTCCATCAAGTCATTTATGTTCTTCTCTAAGCTGGTTATTCTAGTTAGCATTTCATTTTCAAGGTTCTTAGTTTCTTTGCATTGGGTTAATACATGTTCTTTTAGCTAAGAGAAGTGTGTTATTACCCATCTTCTGAAGCCTGCTTCCGTCAGCTCATCAGAATTGTTTTCTGACCTATTTTGTTGCCATATTGGTGAGTCATTATGATCTTTCCAGGGAGGAGAGGCATTCTGGACTTTGATGATTTCATCCTTTTTGCACTGGTTTCTTCACATCTTTTCTGAGTGGACATCCTTTTTGTTTAAATTGGAGTTATTTCTCCTGTATGGGGCTTTTTTTTTTTTTTTAATGTAGGTGTCAGTGTGCCACTTGAGACAGTCTGTCCGTTGTCTGCCTGTGGAGGTGCTGCTGGGCTGCCTCAGTCTCCATCTGCTGTTTATTCTTCGCCTGGTTTCTATACTGGTGGGGTTCACCCCTCTTTCCCAATGGTGAGTTCTTTCTCTCTGCCAAGCCCTCTGTTCCCAGGTGGAGGATGTGTTAACTGCAAAACTCTCCTGGGAGAGGGCCTCCAGTTGCTGGATCTTGTTGGGGAGGGTCCTGTCTGGTTGTATTCCCCTCCCCACTTTCAACTCTCCCTTCTGTGGGATGGGCAGTTCCTTTTCGCAAGCTTTCTTGGTATTAGTCCAGATCTCCACCCTGGTCTGTGCTAACAAGGTACTAGTCTGGCCGGGGCTGCTGGCCTGGGTTGTTGCCCAGGTCTGCGACTCTGGGTGGTTCTCAGCAAGGTGGCATCTTCCTAGTCTCTGTGCTGCCAAAGTCTTGGAGTGAATTGCTGTATCTGATTCAGGAAACTGAGAAGGTGATGTCCCCCAATCCTCTGTGCCTGATACACTTTCCAGGTGGGGTAGTGCCCCACCTTGCCTCAGTTGAACGCCTCTGGGTTGCTTTCACTGCCTTTTTCGGGGGTTAATCCCACTGTTCAACCAGTCCCTTTAAAACAAAACTGGTACCTCGCTCGGAGACGCAGATATCGCTCTTGTTCTGTCTCACTCAGTGGTAGCTGCCCTCCAAAGAAGCTTACTTTAGACCATCTTCCCCACCTCCATGGTCAAATTATTTTAACAAGGGTGCCGTGACTAGTCAATGGGGGCGAAAATCATTTCAACAAATGTATTTGGAAAATTGGATCTCTCCATGCAAACAAGGAAGTTGGGTTTACCTAACATCATATATAAAAATTAATTCAAAATAAATCAAACACCTAAATGTAAAACCTAAAACTATAAAGCTCTTAGAAGAAAACAAGACAAAAGCTTCACCACACTGGATATGGCAATGATTTCTTGGATATGACACAGAAAACACAGACAATAAAAGAAATGAAACAGCCCGAGGACTTCTGAAAATTTAAAAAATTTGTACATCAAAAACCATTACCAACAGTATAAAAGGCAACCCACAGTGTGAGAGAAAATATTTGCAAATTGCATATCTGAAAAGGGATTAATATCCAGAAAACACAGAAAACTCCTGAAACTCAAAAAAAAAAAAATCCAATTCAAAAACAGACAAAGAATTGGAGACAATTCTCCAGAGAAGATATACAAATGGTCAACAATCATATGAAAAGGGGCTCAACCTCACTAGACATTATGGGAATTAAATCAAAACTATAATGAGATAGCACCTCACAACCGTTTGTATGGTTACTATTAAAAAAAAAACAGAAAATAACAAGAGTTGGCAAGAATGTGGAGAACTTGGAACCATTGTGCACTCGTGGGAATGTAAAATGGTACAGCTGCTATGGAAAACAGTATGGCAGTTCTGCAAAAAATTAAAAATAGAATTACAACATGATCCAGCAATTCTACTTCTGGATATATACTCAAAGAAATGAAAGCAGCGTCCTAAAAAGATATTTGTATGCCCATATTCACAGAAGTATTAATCACAGTAGCTAAAATGTGGAAGCAATCAAAATGTCCATTCACAAATGAATGGATAAACAAAATATGGTCTATGCATAGAATGGAATATTATTCAGGCTTAAAAAGAAAGGAAATTCTAACAGATGCCACAACATGGATGAACCCTGAAGACATCATAATAAGTGAAATAAGTCAGTCATAAAAAAACAAATACTGTATGATTCCAATTATATGAGGTACCTAGTGCAGTCAAATTCTTTGAGACTGAAAACAGAACTGTGGTTTCCAGGGGCTGAAGAATTAGGGAAATGGGGAGTTGTTGTTCAATGGGTGCAGAGTTTCAGTTCTGCAAGATGAAGTGTCCTATGGATGGGTGGTGGTGATGGCTGCACAACAATGTGAATGTACCTAATGCCACTGAACTGTACACATAATCGTTAAGATGGCAAATTCTGTGATATTTTCCCACAATTTAAAAATGGGGGGAAAAAAGCTATGGAAAGCTTAATTAGGATTTTGAATGCAATGACAGTAATTTGTAGAAGAATCTGAAGAAACATACATCTTTAGAATGTTGAGTCTGTTTACCCAGAATCAGCCTATATCTCTCCAGGTTAACTTCTATTCCTTCAATAAAGGTTTTACTTTTCCCCATATAAAAGAAAAGTATATGTATGTGTATATACACCATGCACATGCACACACATAGAGACACACACATACACAAGTACATGAAACATACTAATTCCAGAGTTCTGGAGTCAACATTTGGGTTGAAACCTGGCTGCACTACTTACCAGCAGTGTCATCTTGGGAGGTCATTTAACTGCTCTGTTTCTCATCAGTAAAATGGAAAAAATAATACCTACCTCACAGACTTGTCGTTAAGATTTAAAAAATGGGAAATCAACACTAAATGCTAGTGCAGCACCCACAACACGTTAAGGATTTAATCAATATCACCTATAATCATGTCATCATCAAGGTTTCCGGATGGTAGAATAGAGATGACTTCCATTTGATACTGGGCACAAAATGGTGCTTTCCACACACTCCACAGTGAACATGTGTTCCTTTTGTGATGAAATAAGAAAAAACTAAATATTGTTTAAAGCCATCTAGAGGGATGGCTAAGCCAGCTGGAGGTGAGCAGGAAGCCCAGACTTCTTTAGCTAAAGAGTGCAGCCTCTCATCTCTCAGAGCATTACTCCCTGTAGCCCCCAGCAGGCTTATACCAGCCCTTGATGTTGTACTACAGATGTCTCAAACTGTCCTGTTTCCTTGTGGAAAAAGACAATGCCTCTGCCCCACCATTGCCATGGTGATATGAAGGCAGTTGTCTGACCACACCAAGTCCTCCTGAGCTGGGCCTCAATGGCCCCCACCTGTTGTCTGGGCTCTGCTGGCAGCACTGGTTGCTGTCTCAGGGGTAATATCATTCCAGCCAGGAGGTAAGCAGGGCATCTCTAAGTCTGCTGTCTCACATCCAGTATGTTATAGTGGTCAAGACTATGAGCTTTTGAGTCAGTAAGACCGGGATTCAAAACCAGGTTCTATTAATCTCCAAAACCTCTAGGGCTCAGCTTCTCTTAATTACAAACAAAGGATGACATCTACCTCTATGACCATAAAGAGATTAGCTCAAGGCCTGACATGTCATAAGAAGCTAAGAGGACTTTAAAACATCATCACGTGGTCAGACACAGTGGCTCATGCCTGTAATCCTAGCACTTTGGGAGGCTAAGGCAGGTGGATCACGAGGTCAAGAGATTGAGACCATCCTGGCCAACATGGTGAAACCCTGTCTCTACTAAAACTACAAATTAGCCAGGTGTGGTGGCATGTGCCTGTAGTCCCAACTACTTGGGAGGCTGAGGCAGGAGAATCATTTGAACCCAGGAGGCGGAGGTTGCAGTGAGCTGAGATCATGACACTGCACTCCAGCCTGGCAACTGAGCAAGACTCTGTCTCAAAAAAAAAAAAAAAACAAAAAACCTAAAAACCATCATGCTTCTCTTTTCAAGGCATTCCCATGATAGACACAAGAAATATTATTTTAGACCACTGGAAAAGTGACCCACTGAATCTTCTGTCAATTCCCTTCAACACCTACGTGAGGACTTCCTAAGTGCGAGGCCCAGCTGAGGGTACTTGGGATACATCGGTGAATAAAAGAGATGAAGATATATCCTTTCCTGGAGAAGAGGGAGATGGTTAATAACCAATATATGTAAAAATAAATAAAGTATGTATAGAAATTGAATACACATAATGAATAAGTGTGCTAGAGGTGAAAAGTACAAGACAAAAAAAAGGAGAAGAGGCTGAGTGTGCAGGGGCAGAAGGCAAAGCTTGTCATGTCATTCATTAATGTGGGTGGTCCAGCAGGCCTCACTGGGAAGGTGAGATTGGGCAAAGGCTAAAAGGAGGAATTATCTGGGAAAAGCATTTGAGGCCTCAAGCAAGGGTGAGCCTGGAGTGTGGGCAGAAGGAAGAGCAAGGAGGCTGGAGTGGCTGGAGCAGAGTGAAGAGGGGAAGCAGAAGGGTCAGGAAAGAATACCACCAGATACCATGGGGCTGTGGTGGCCAGTGTAATAAGGACTTGGGCTTTATTCTGAGTCAAAGAAAGAGCTGGAGATTTTGGAGTTGAGAGGAACTTGATCTGAGTTAAATGTGTTAATTAACAACATACTCAAAATCTACACGTTCTTGCTCCCTTCAGTAAGGGCATCCAAGGCATGACCAAATCCTCTCTCTTCTTGGACTCATTCCATTCTGTCCTCCATATAACTGAGACAAGACCCTAACCTGGCTCTTTCAACCTGTGGCTAAGCAAAGCTCGTGGCTATAAAGCACTTTGAAAACACAAAGGGTGAAGGCTCCATGATAGCAGCAACTGACAAACAGCAGTAAGACCTCCCTGGTATCGAGAAAGGTCTTGGGGTTTCACCTAAATGTAAAAATAAAACTAATCCTCAATGTTCTGACCTTAATGGACCAAGAACCCTTACCTCACCCTACCCCCACCATTCTTTTCTGAAGAGAGACTGTTCTCTGCTTCACAGAGACAGCCCAAGCCCAACACAGCACACCATACTGAAGTACTGAGGCAGCCCCTGAGAACCAGCATTCTGGGCACAGGCGGTTCCTTACCAGCCATGGCTCATTTTGTTGTCCTTTCACTCACAATCACATATCATTGCCTAACAAAAAGTCATCTTTAGAACTTATTCCTCTTTCCATTACACATTCCATGCATGTAACAAAATATCACATGTACCCCATAAATAAGAACAAATACAATGTATCAATAAAAAAATTACAAAGCAAAAATGAGTTTAAAAATGGAAAGAAAACAGTCATCTTTACTAAATAGGCTGAACCTCTTTGTTTAAACAATGATCATATGAAGAAGACAAGGTGGATTTTGCTTGGGAAATACATTCTAAGTGGAAAGACCACCCTCCAGTCTTTTGCATAGGGAAGCCGGCCTTCAGGAAAGGTTGCCATCATGAACCCAAACGTTCTGTTTTATAACTCCAATTATGAAAAAAAGACCTGTATACAGAATTTGGGTCCTGGCCCACTAACAGAAATACAGAATTACAGTTCTCACAAATAACAGAGCTAAATGACAACCAGTCCTCTCTGAATCTGGAATGTCATTCTGGATGAAAAAAAAAAGACTGCCGGGGGAAATATTTCCATTGTAATTCCTGGATTTATGAGTAATCATGGTACTAAATATTTATAAACCAGAGAAAGTGCACAGAGTGTCCACAATTCCATAGAAATGCACTTGCCACCACATTTAGAAAAATCTAAAGAAATGTTCTACAAGACCCAGTATTTAGGGCAATTGTTTGAACTAAACTTTTGTTTTATTATTTACAATTTCCTTTTAAACTAGGGTCATCCTTTGATGCAGAATATAAAGGCATCAAAGATGGAAGTGTTTCCTCATTATCTTATTTCTTACTTAATCACTGAATACATTTAGACTTTGTTCAGCTTTATATATATAAGCAAAACACCCAGGCACAGACCAAAACTGAAAGTAGGCACAGAGTGAGGAATACC
The DNA here is from genome assembly GCA_004027715.1 of Plecturocebus donacophilus. NCBI lineage: Eukaryota > Metazoa > Chordata > Mammalia > Primates > Pitheciidae > Plecturocebus > Plecturocebus donacophilus. Next base: position 3,961 of record PVKP010050984.1, on the reverse strand, counting down.
GTTAAAGACAACCTGGCATTTTTTAAATGTTTGAATTAACAACATGAGTAACACATGGCTAGCATCAAAAATTTTAAATAATAAAAGAAAAAACTAAAATTACCCCAAATGCCATCATTCAGAAATATTCACTGTGGACGCTGGGAAACTGTATTTTTCATCTTTGCTCATGCGAAGGTTGCCAGTTATTTCCTTTTTTATTGAAGTATATAATTCACCTTCCAGAGATTCTAAAAATCATGCTATTGACATTTAATTTACATGCACTGACATCTGTTTGTATCCTTACATTTTCTGGTATTTATAAGGTGAGATAATCCTGAAGGCCTCTTTTACCCATCCTTTCTCCTCTCCTTCCTGTCGCCCTCTGAGTCCTACTGTATCATCTGTCTCTGGGTGATTCCTAACCAGTTTCCTCTCCTCAAGTTTCACCTTCTCTAACCCACTCCCTATGCTACCCGTTATGTGGTCTTTAATTATAAATCTAACTCACTCCTCACTGAACCTTATTTCCTGGTCTCGTTGCATGTCTTCATGGCCTGAGGAAGGCCTGCCTGCCCAGCAGTGGCCCAGCAGGTCTAATCCCATCCTGCTGCTGCAACACGCCATTCCTCTACAAATTCACACAGCTGTTCCATCTGTCTGTCCCACCTACAAACTCAACTGTTCCTTCAAGTTTATCTCTTCTTCTACTGCCTTCTTTGATGTCCCAAACTTAGATACCTTTCTAATACAGTCACTTACTCTGTATGCACCTCCATTTCAGCATCACATCAACATTTGCTTCAACATTGATCTCCTCACCAGCCTGCAGCTCTTGAAAAGTAGGGATAGGGTCTTTTCAGGTTTATATATACAGCACTTTGCAAGGTATTTGGTATACCCCCAAAATTCAATAAACATCTATTGAATACATTAATTTTTTCCAGGAAAAATGGAATTGTTCAATATTAACTAAGCGATGGGACAAACACATGGAAAAATGTGGCTCCTGCCACTGTGCAGCTATCAGACCAGAGGAGAATCAGAGCAAGCCAGGCCCCATGCAGCCATGTGTGAGCTGTAAGGGGCTGCATCAGTCAGCCCTCTCCAGAGACAGAACCAGGAGAATATGAAATACACATATGCACAGAGATGTCAAAGAATGAGCTTACCCGGCTGGGTGTGGTGGTTCACGCCTGTGATCCCAGCACTTTGGGAGGCCGAGGCGGGTGGATCACCTGAGAGTGGGAGTTCGAGACCAGCCTGACCAACCTGGAGAAACCCTGTCTCTACTAAAAATTACAAAACTAGTGGGCATAGTGGTGCATGCCTGTAATCCCAGCTACTCGGGAGGCTGAGTGAGGCAAGAGAATCACTTGAACCTGGGAAGCAGAGGTTGTGCTGAGCTGAGATTGTGCCACTGCACTCCAGCCTGGGCAGCAAGAGCAAAACTCTGTCTCAAACAAAGAAAATGAGCTTACCCAATTATGGAGGCTGGCAAGGCCAAACCCAGAGCACAAGCCTGCAGGGTAGAAACTTGGGCACAGGAGCTGATGTTGCGGTCTTGAGGCACACTTCCTTTCTCTTCAGGGAAGCCTCATTTTTGTTCTCTAAGGCCTTTGAAATGATTGGATGAGGCTCACCCAGAGTAACTTCCTTTTCTTAAAGTCAGCAAATTACAGATGTTAATGATGTCTACAACATACCTCCATGGTAACATCTAGATTCACGTCCAAGTGAATAACTGGGTAATCTAGCCTAAATTAGAGTCCAGCAATAACTGGGTACTGAGGCCTAGCCATGTTGACACAGAAAACTGACCATCCCGGAGGGGAAATGCAGGAACTGTGGGAGGACAGGACAGAGACCTCTCAATCACACTTGGGCAGGGGGAGGGAGTATGCTAACAAGGAAGGCTCTCTGGAGAAGGTGCTACTGAAGCCAAAGTCTTAAGGCTGCAAGAACAAGTTAAGTGATGTGGGAGCAGCTTGACGGCTGGGCCAGGAGCAGGTGAGCAAGAAGCATGTGGGTGCAGAAGAGAAGCCCAGGATCCAGACGCAGGAGGCACCCAAGACAGCACCAGGGACAGAGGCTGGTGATCAGAGCACTGAACACTGACTGAGCACTGACCACATGTCCACCACTGGCCAGTGTGCTTTACGGGCATTTTCTCTTTAATCCTCACAATCACCCTGAGATATGGGTACCATTAACCACATGTGTTGCTAAGAAACTGGTGGACAAAGTGGCCAGTGAACTTCCCAAGGTCTCCCAGCTCCTAAGTAGAGAGGCAGGACCCCAACATAGGCATTCTAACTAAAGGGTCTTCAGGTTGTAAGATGAAGTAGAGCAAGGGTGTCCAATATTTTGGCTTCCCTGAGCCACACTGAAAGAAGAATTGTCTTGGGCCACATATAAAATACACTAACACTAACAACAGCTGATTAGCCAAAAAAAATTTTTGTAATCACAAAAACAAATCTCATAAGGTTTTTAAAAAGTTTACAAATTTGTGTCGTGTTACATTCAAACCCATCCTGGGCTGCATGCAGCTGGTGGGTTGCAGCTTGGACAAATTCAAAGTAAAGGACACAGATGAAGAAATTACTTTAGCTTTGGATAGAAACAGGAAAGCAGAGCTAAAGACAGGTAGAGAGAGAAGGGTGGGTGGCAGTTAAATGAGAATTCTAGAGTGTGGTAGAGGAGACCTCCTCCCCATGGGTTCTCAGTAGAAGGCAGGAATTAAGGCAAAGAGGAAGTCCAGATATGAGAGGATAGCCCAACAACCTCATTTTTGGTAGCTGGAGAAAGAAAATGGTGTCAAAGTACTTCACATACTTAGCTATATTCCTCTCCTCACTGGTCTACTCTGGATAGAGTCTGCTAAAGATGATGGACACAGTAGTCTGAGTAGAAATACAGCTCTTGCTTCAGAAGAAAAGAGAATCCCCAATTATGGCTATCCTTCGGCCAATCCAGTAGAATCATTTCAATTTTGTGCATTTGCTACTGACTTTATTTCTGAGGATCACAGAATTCAGTAATGGGATGCCTCAAACAGAAAGCTCTCTCATTTAAGTTTGTTCTGTGGCTCTGTGCAGGAAGTAAACTGAGTAATCTATTGTCTTTGTTTGCTAAGCTTAACCAAAAAGAAATCCTCTGGATTTAAAAAATCATTGTGAAATAAAGCTTGCCATTTAACAACTTCATTTTACTGAGTTATTTTTAGAACTTCCCAGGTAAAGCTATTAGTCTTCAGAGTGTAAATCCTGTGCCAGGTATCTGTATGTTCCTTCTGTGCTCTTGAAAGATCTAAGGTGCTTTGCCTAAAAAAGCAAAACACAGGAGTGGCTGCATGAAACACCGTTCCTGTAGAAACAGCATGGCACATTCTTGACAAAATGTTTATATTATTCAGTAAAGTAGCTAGAAATGAAAACATTTAGATTCAATGTTTCTTCTATCATTTTAGGAGATATAAAATTAATGTTAGATTTGCTTCTGTTGACAGCAATCACAGGTTGCTTGGCAACCTTAAGTGTTTCTTGGGTTGAATTGCAAACGACTCTAGTAGCTATTCATTTTATTTTATTTTTATTTTATTTTATTTTTTTTAGAATAAAAAGAATGAAAGAGAGAAAGAAAGAAGAAGAGATTTTAGAAAAAGAGAGAAAAGGAGAAAGAAACAGCAAAAGAAAGAAAAAAAGAATGAAAGAGAGAAAGAGGAAGAGATTTTAGAAAAAGAGAGAAAAGGAGAGAGAAAGAAACAGCAAAAGAAAGAAAAGAAAAAAAAGAATGAAAGAGAGAAAGAAAGAGGAAGAGAAAGAGGGAGAGAGAATGGGATTCTTGTTTTATTGCCCAGGCTAGAATACAGTCTAAAAATGGGGATTAAAAACCTCTTTTATGCCAATAATTGTGCTTAACAATGGAGACAGGAAGGAATAGGGGATGAAAATAACAAATAAGCAGCCAACCAATA
>PVKP010050983.1:0-13145 GCA_004027715.1 Plecturocebus donacophilus | reverse complement strand
AATTGTTTACAGGAATCTGCTGTATGTGCTTTGGTTCTCCACTCCCACAGCCTAGCCCCGTGTTCCAGCCCACCTCTGGGATATATAGTCTCAGGTGGGCTAGGCAGGCCTGGGAAACCCAGAGAAATTCTGGAACTTACAGTTTGGGGTCTGCTGGGTGTTGCTACTCAAGTGCCTGCCTGAAGCACAACTGTAGGACAGTTAGAAGAAGAGAGACTCTGGGGAGACACTGGGCCAACTCAGGCTCCCGGAGGCTTTCTCCGATTAGGAGGATTCCTTACAGATACCGAGAACTGCTGATGCTCAAGTCCCTGGTTTAAAAAATGATGTGGTATTTGCCTATGACCTATACACATCCTTCTTTTTCCTTTAGACTTTAAATCATCTCCAGATTGCTTAGAATACCTAATACAGAAGCACTTAGTTTTTTTCTATTCCTTAAACATGTTCCAGGTTTTCATAGCCATTAAGGTGAACAATAGCAAAAGAGTTACCAAAATCATTAACCTCAGTACTCAAATATCCTGATGCTGTGGGATATTTCCAGACTTTTACTTTAATGAGCCAGACTGCTTCAGCATAGGTTGTGGATGTCCTTAAAGAGGCCTTCTTGGAAATTAGCTTAAAATATCCTCTTTGGCAAAAGGGCCAGACCTCAGCTCTGAGATATTAAAGATTTATTTCTAATTGAAGCATTTTGAGACAAAGAGACAAGTCTAGTCAGAAATTAAAATTGAGTTTAGTACAAGGCTTCAATGGCAAAGAGAGTTTAGGGGATGAGCTTTCTCCCTAGTGTAAAACAGAATTTTAGGACACATGAGTGTAGCTTTAAAGTGATGAATGAACAGATTACGTCAGTGAGCGAGCATGCACTGGGATTTTGGAAGTCATACCTTCTACTGGCTTCACACCTTGCCTACACAGTCACAGTACAGGGTTCCCAGAAAGTCTTCTTATCCAGATTTAGCATAATAAACATATAAACATAGTCATACCTTTCCTTGAGATAACTAAATCTTATTCTTTAGTTTTCAAAATTTTTTGATTTCCTATGTAAATAGTTATTGCACTGTATTGTTTAGGGAATAATGACAAGAAAAAAAACTCTATACCTATTCAGTATTGATGCAACCTCTCCCTACCCAAATAATTTTGATCTGTGGTTGGTTGAATCCACGGATATAGAACCCATGGATACGGAGGTTGACTGTATATACAGGAAGTTTGTACCCTGGGGTTTTGCAATATAGTTATTTGTCCTAGGGTTAGTTAGGCCAGGAGAGAGGTGATAAAAATTTAGTTCACTTGTCTTACGTGTTTCTCAGTTTATTTGCATCTAGGCCAGTCATTAGATTTAACTTTAATTCTAGACAGTTGGTCAATTACTTAATTTCGTGGTTGCCTTACGCTATACTGCCTTCCCAGGCATAGGAAACAACTGTGACAGAAGGAAACCAGAAGCTAAATGCTATCTTTCAGATAGGAGTAGTGGAGAAGAGGACTATGGCTAGAGGTTGAGGTCAAGAATCCAGAAAAGTGTCTCTGGTCAGTGCTAGCGAGGGGAGGGAGTGGCCTCAGGGCACCACGTGTGGAGGCAGTAAGGGATCTTGGGTGATCACTGTGAGCTGGAGACAGACCATGGTCTCCAACTCCTTCCCTACAAGTCTTCTCTTCCTGCTTTTAAGGTCTGATGTGACAAATGAAGAAAATGCCAAAGATAATTTCTTTTTTTAAAAAAAACACATATGTATGTTTTTTGAGTCAGAGTCACTCTGTCACCTGGCTGGAGTACAGGTGTGAGAACATGGCTCACTGCAGCCTCAATCTCCTAGGTTCAAGCGATTCTCTTGCCTCAGTCTCATGAGTATCTGAGACTACAGGAATGTGCTGGAACACCTGGCTAAGTTTTATTTTATTTTTGTAAAGATGGGGGTCTCACTATGTTGCCTAGGCTGGTCTCGAACTCCTGGCCTCAAGTCATCCTCTCGCCTCAGCTTCCTGAAGTGCTGGGATTAAAGGTGCAAGCTATGTTGGAGGCTCCAAAATGGTTTCTTCTGATTGGGAGATTTGATGCAGAGGACATTTAGGGAGCTCTTTAAAAAACTGTAATATTAAAAAGATCTGAGACCCATTGCTTCCAAATCATGTTACTTCAGATATTGCAACTTGAGGTTCTGAAATAACAAAGCATAAGATAGGTGTAGCTTTCTGAATAGAAGTACACTGCCTTTTCAGAAGCTCTTATCCAAACCTAATTTGATTTTTCTATACATTCCCTTATTCTTTTCATTTCTCAGAAGCCAATTTCAGAGGCAAATGTTTATCTGTCAAATTCACTAGATATAACAAATGTAATATAATTGTATAATCCTTCACTGTTTCCCAATTACTTTTCTTCTTATACCTCAGATTGCCGAAGGAGCCCATTTACTCATGACATTAACTTGTTGATCTAAATCCGAGGCAACTTAGTTTACAGATAAATGGACATTTATAATCTTTTAATGTGATACTGCGGGTGTAAGGCTAATATTTATCATGGGAGTAAGTATTTTAAGCACATGGGTTTATTTCCAATTTCCTTTCTTCTTATTACTTCTTAGGCTTTTTCATTTGGATAGCTCTCAGTTTATTGCCTACTCTCCAAAGAAACTCTTTGCAGATTTAAGTATGTCCTATGATAATTTCTAATCCTGTCAGAAATATCAGATGATGAAATATGTAGATTTGAGGCCTTGTTTGGCATCAATCAAGTGAACGTGAAGAGCAATCGATATATTTTTTGTACCAGTTTAATAAGGACACTAATAAAATTAGCCTTAAAAATGTATATTATTAGCTCAAAGCCTAATGTTTGAAAAATAGGTGTTACAATTTGTGGATTGCACCAATAATAATAACAACAGCAACAGTTCTATATCCTAAGAGTTGAAATAAGCTCTTTGCATTTACTCACTGAATCCTTACAACACATTTCCAGGTGGATGCTACAAATAAGACTGAGGTTTAGAGGTAAAGGAATTCATCTAAATCACATAGCTAGAAAGAGGTCAATCCAAGATTTGGGCCCAGGTTTCTGATACCAATGCCTTATATTCCCAGAAATCTTATTAGCCAGATTTAGCATAATAAACATATAAACATAGACATACCTTTCCTTGAGATCAACTATATCTCATTTTTTAGCTTTCAAAATTTTCAGATTTCGTAATTGAAAATTCTGTCTTTACGAATTACCATATATTATGATGTTTAGCCTCAAGGAAATAGGTTAATACATGGTACAGTATATCTGTAATGTTTTAAAGAAGCTCATAAATTTGTCTTGGCAATATACCTAAATTCTAATTTATGAAGACATGATTAGACACTGAAACTACACTTGTGTCTATCCACCATCTAATTATTTTATTCTAATTCCTGATGCTTGCGGATGGTGTATATCACTTTCTTTGTCATATGCCTGACTTCTTCCTGAGTAATTTTATGCCAAGGGTCAGGCATTTTTTAAATATGTATTTGAAATCAAATCGAGTTCAAAATCCCTTGAATCTTGATGGCTTAGTCAAGGAATGATGCTCCCCAATCATTTGTAGAAAGATGCTCCTTAGGTAACATGTTTCCTGAATTTATTGTCAGCACAGACTGGTGATGATAATATGAACTTCTTACTCCTTTCTTTTCACTTCATTTTATTATTCCATCCTGGATTTCTATATGTCTTATTTGTGATTAAAACATTAGTTGTGCCATTATTTAATCTGACTTGTCTGCAACCATCTGGATTCTGAATGGTCTCATTTCCAATGAATCAGCTTCTAATTAGTTAATGGGAAGTTATCTGATTCCAAATGTATGTGTTTTAATCCTGATTTTGATCCAGACATAGAATTTTGTGTTTACATTCAGAAGAATAAAATAGCTCCAGCCAGTGTTCGATACACAACACATTCACCATTATGGTTTATTTTGCTGCATTGATGTTCTGTGAGTTTGTACATACTTGATTTTGTTTTCAAGTCCTCCACCAAGACTTTTTCTCATACCATTAAATCAAGGAACCATTGAAGAAATTCAAAAGATGACCCTTTGACTTTTCACTTTATTTTATATTATTACACTGTAATAAAGTATATTTTTTAAAAAAGTAATATAGAAAAGAAAACCCAAGGGGAGTATATAAAAATTGAACTTCATCTTCACAACTTCCTCAAGGCCAGTTTTCAACTGATATTGTTTTCACAATAAAGCAGTTGATTTCATATAACATCTGTCGCTATGGTGACAATAGGAGAGTGATAGCTGGAAAAGCTAATAGTGCTTTTCTAACTTACTTCCTGGAACGTGTAACTGATGTGGAAGCAACGGCAAAGCGATCAGTAAAGGGAGAGGTCAGTGAACCCATCTGGTGAGGCATTGTCTGTTCTCCAAATCAAGAAGGACTAGGGCCTTTATCAACCATCCTTCTCGAGAGTAATGCCCATGTCCAGCCTTTCATCTGTTTTAATGGCTGAATTCCCTGATAAGAGGTCAGAAGAAGAGCAATAAACATGGCTAAAAAGAACATAATGGTAGGAGAGAAAGAGGGATGGAGAGATGAAAGCATAAGCAGCTATGTTAGGGCTTCAAATGATCTCAATTAAAGTAATCCCTTTGAGAAGGAAGATGAGGGAGTAGAAATTTCATAACGGTGTAAGTGGGAGGCCAACAAGAAGGCATGGGAGGCATGGTTTGCTGTCAGCCACGTAGCAGTGAACACAGTCTGTGTTACTGAAAGCTTAAAAGCCTTAGCTTTTTTATACAGTCATATACATGCACATCTGGCTGCATAGGATTATATGGAAGGATGATATAATGGCTGACATGGGTTACCTTGGAGATGGTGTGTATGTGGGGAATTGAGGCAGGAGAGGGCAAGTGGGAATCAGGAAAAAAGGAGACGAAGCATCAATTTGATCACATTTATGAATGTTTGTAAGATTATCAAAAGTTATATTAAGAAATTAACTTCCCTTCAGTGTTTTGAGCATCTTAGCACAGAGAATCCCCTGGGGCTTGCTGAAAGAAGTTTTACCTAGGCATGTCAAGTGAGGGGCAGAAATGAACCGGAAGGTAGTAGACAGCTGTTCTATACTGCTCTAGTCCTCAGTTCTCTACAGTTTTCTTTTTCTTCTTCTTACTTTTTTTAGCAGAGTGTAGGGAATAATTGTCTTGAAAGGTAGCAAAGCCAGAATTATACCCAAGAGTAGGAAAAAAAAAATTATTGAGGTATTTGAGAACCTATAAAAGCCCTCTGTTGAAAAATCTCTTGCTTATAGCTGCCTGAAGTTTCATGTATAGTTAGACAAGTGATGTAAATAAGTTTGAACTCACTGCCAACTCCAAACTTCATTCTATTGATTGTTTCTATCTAGTACGCGTTCTAATTGCTTATTGCCGTCTAACGAAACATCTCAAAACTTCATGGCTTAAAATAGCATAGATATTTTATTGTCAATCTTGGTTTCTGTAGGTTACGATTTCAGAAAGGGCTTAATTGGGCAATTCTGGTTCAAGGTCTTTTACATAGTTCAGTCAGACAGTGGTTTGGTGTAGTGGGGTCTGGAGCACCTGGGGGCCTGGCATCTCTCTATGTATTTATAGGCATATATAATATAGGTATCTCTCTATATATTTATAGGCATATATAATATAGGCATCTCTCTATGTATTTATAGGTATAAAAACCTATCTATATATACACACATGTATTATTTCTGTAGGGCTAGCCTTCCTTACAGCATAGTGGCCTCAGGGTAACTGAACTGTTTACTTGGCAGCAAAAGACGTCAAAGGCGTGTATTTCACCCTTATGAGTGGGCATTTCAGGTAATAAGGAAAAAGCTGTGTTATTTTTCATAACCTAATCTTGCGAGGTCAGCAGAGTTGCTTCTGCTACCCCCGGGTGGTTACAGGTGAGCCTCAAATCTGCCCAGACTCAAGAGGAGGGGAATTCGACTCGATTTCTCAAAGAGAGAATCGCAAGGTTCTAGAAAGCTTTGGGGTAGGAGATACAGTTGCAGACATCTGGGAGAAAAACAGTCCGTGAAGGGTGTTTTACTGAGAAGAATTTGAAGCCATGCCGTGCTGTAACAGGCTACTTTGTGCACATAGAGGTATGTGACGGTGTTGAGTGGTGCGCTCATATCATGTGTTTTCTTCTCTCTAGGCCTTTTGAAAATGAAGCTGCCCTTGGTAAATTTTCTTCTTTGACAGAACAGATCAAGTCTGCAAAAACAAGACACAAAACAAAACAAAACCGTAAAAAGAATAAAAACAAACAAACAAACAAACCTCTTTTACTAAATCCAGAGCAGTTTAGAGGATGGAGCATAGGAGGAGATTATACAGAAGTGTACATAAAAGCGTTCTAGAAAACAAACACAGGCAAAGGCTGGCTCTGAAAGATACTGGAACCTACAGTTGTAAAGGTTACAAAGCAGGAGCATTTTGATATTTCCTGGGGATAGAGATTGTAGAGGGGGATAAACTTCTAAACCAAGACAGAAAAAAAGCCATCAATAATACAAATTGACAGAATTTCTTACATAGAAATGGAAAGCTTGAGCACAGCAAAAGAAAACACAAAAACAGTTAGAAGGCAATCAAATAGATTGAGAGAAAACATTTGCAATGCACATAACAAAGGATTATATTGCAAAGAGCTTCTAGCAAATGTGCAAACAAATTATAACCAATTTAGTAGAAAAATGAGCTAAGGAAATCAGCAGGCAGTCCACAGAAAACAGAAAATGTCTGTAGGGGAGAAAAACTAATATCTTTTTTGCCTATTGCAAGGTTCACAGTTGACATCCCTATAACGCAAGACAGATTAACAAGAGATAACACATTTATTTAACCAAAGTTTTATGTGACACTGGAGCCTTAGAAATGAAGACCCAAAGACTCAGGGAAAACTGTGCATGTCTATGCTTAGTCTGATGAAAGAAATAGATAGTTGTGGAGATGTGGAGAAACATGATTAGAAAAAAAGAGGTCAGATCTAATAGTAATAAACTGGGGAGGGGTTAGGGCGGAGGACTTTGCTAGGTCTGTTTATTCAAATTTTTTCCTGTGTCTCTATGATATCCTCCATCCCCATGGGGCAGGACACCTGTCACATGGGGATCTTCAGGGGTGAAGGAAGGAAGTCAGAGAGTGACCTTTGTAAGTTTTGCAGCTTACTTTGTCGGGTAGGAATTTTAGTTTCCATGACCTGCTGTAGGGGAGCAAGGGTGGTGGGAGAAAGGAGGGCAGGAGAAGATGAGAGACCTGCATGCTTCTGCAGCCTCCAATCTTCTTCAGCGAAAATACTCAGCATGCCAGTGCACTAAAATCTGGGGTATGGTGTTCTGAGCCCCGACAGGTTCAATAATTAGATGAACCTTATTGGTCATCTGGAAAATGCAAATTAAAATAAAAACAAGCTACCCTTCTTAACTATTAGATTCAAAAATTAAAATATTGATTATATATACATATATAATATAAATATATACATATTATATATATATATATATATATGTATTTTTTTAGATGAAATCTCACTCTGTTGCCCAGGCTGGAGTGCAGTAGCATGATCTTGGCTTACCAATATATCTATATATTATAATATATAATTATAATAATATATTTATATAATATATATTCATATATAATATATTTATATAATATAATATATAATATATATTCATATATAATATATTTATATAATATAATATATCAGTATAATATATATTATATAATATAAAATATAATATATAAATAATATAATATATATAATATATTACATACATGTGAAGATAATCTGGCATTTTTATGAAAATTAAAAATGGATATACTATGTATATATTTAAGCATATATTCGCAGAAAAATTATTTGCATATAAATTTATATATTAAAAAATGTTTATTGTGGCAATTTTTTATAAAAACAAGAAAAAATAGAAGATCTGTCAATAAGGCAATAATTGCATTTCTTAAATTACAGAAATTTAGACTATAGAATGCCATGTAGTTAAGTAAAATAATGAGATATATCCTTACATGTTGTCTTAGTCATATATCAACATATAATAAAGTGGAAAAAGTTATAGAATAATATGTATATGTACATGCCTGTGTTTGCAACATATGTAATATAAGGAAAATGAAAAATATTTGTTCATATGATTATTTAAGTAAAGGAAGAAGCACAGATGAATTCATTTGAAATTTTCAGTGGAATTAGCAGAGCTTTGTTAACACCCATTTGGGGTGAAATTGGAGGGGAAACAATTTTTTTTTTTGAGACGAAGTCTCACTCTATCTTCCAGGCTGGAATGCAGTGGCACTATCTCAGCTCACTGCAACCTCCTCTTTTCAGGTTGAAGCGATTTTCATGCCTCAGCCTCCCGAGTAGCTGGGATTACCGGTGCCCACCACCATGCCTGGCTAATTTTTGTATTTTTAGTAGAGACGGAGTTTTGCCATGTTGGCCAGGCTGGGCTTGAACTCCTGATCTCAGGTGATCCACCTGCCTCAGTCTCTCAAAGTGCTGGGATTATAGGCATGAGCCATTGTGCCCAATCGAAGTTTTACTTTATAAACATCTTTGTCTTTTGAAATGTTTCTGTGAGCATGTATTATTTGATCCAAAAGATTAAAGAAAAGAAACGGCCATTACATGTGTTGGCTGGGTCAATTCTTGGTACAAATGAATTATCTGTTGAATGAATAAATGAGTGTCTTGGATCCATTGTCACACGTATATGTGTCTCTGTTTCCTGCATAGAGGCAGACTGATATTTCTACAGCTAAATCCATTTTAAAAATCAAGAATAATACTTTTTGTTCTTTTCCAGGGAAGGTTGTTCCAGTACATCAAGTTTCTATTTTGATAATTCAGCCCTATGTAATTTCTGTTGTCAAAATAATTATGGTTAAAAAACAACAGCAAATATAAATGGCTCTATCGGTGCTTTATTTAGTTGGAGGATTAAAAATTTGCAGCCTAAGTTTTTCAACTTGATTCGGTTGCTTGCCCAAATTGACTAGAAAATTCTCATTTCACGTTAATTATAGATCTTTATTGCCTTTCATTATAGAATGTTTCCCTTAAGGAACAGTCAATTCTTGAGAAAGACTAATCTTCTCGGGTGATTTAAGAAATTGTGGCACCTCATTCTTTTGAAAATTGAATTTGAACAAAATCCAAGGACAGTTTAAAATTCAACTTCTACTTTAGAGGACTTCATTTTAAGTTCATCAATGCCTATAAAGCATGAAGTAAAATTCTCTTTCGACCCATTATTATTACCATCTGATTTCAACAATAGCTCAAATTTTAATAAAAATGTTAGTACTTACATGATTATTACCTTTATTTGAACCAGATGGGCACTAACTAAACTTATTATCAAGGGAGGAGACTAGAAGAGCCTCCTTCAACTTTCCTGCCTCTCTCTCATGCGTCCAAAGCTCCTGTTATGAATATTCGTGGATTGTGAGTTTGTTATATCACACACAGCAAACCGGAGCAGCGTCATCTCTGCATATAACCTATGAACACCTTTGCATGTAACACGAACCACGTGGGTGAACCTGTGCCTCACGTTGGGGGCTGCTCTGCGATGGCAGAACACCCACTAGACAAAGAAGCTTCTCACCAACTTCTGCTTTTCCCGAAAGCAGGATGTCATAGACTGGTATCTGTGTACTATGCCCCTCGGGAAGGGAGAGTTCACTTCATGCTCCTACCAGCAGACAGGTTGGGAGGGGTATGCAGGTCAGGGGCGTATAACCTACCTGACAGAGGCAGAAAGACCTCAGGTGACTTTCAGGGTGTTTGATAACAGGAAATATGATAAAATGCAAGGGTTATTGTGTAGCTGGGAATTTTTTCAGAGTGGAGGGGTCTTAACCTAGAAGGTCTACTCACCTAGTAAAATGACAAGACCTGCAGTCTTCTTGGGACAGTGACAGGCAACCTCTAGCAGGCACGGAGCTTAAGGGCAGACTCAGAACCACACAGTTTTCTCCAAGAAAAACATTTTTTCCAGAGAGATTGGAACTCTGGGGGAAGTACTTTGATTAGAGAGTGAGACAGAGCACAGAAATCCAATTCATGCCATCTCAGCATGTAAGATCCAGACTTCGAACATTTGAGGGAGCCTGGGAAGTGTCTGAATGCTGGTATGTCAAATAATGAGGAAATGGCCATCCCGGCAAAGACCAGTCTAAATAGAAGAGAAGCAGGACACAATGCAGACGCTAGGCAAAGAAAGAAAATCCAGACCAGACCAGGAACAAAGATAATTCCTTTAACGCTATCTGGCTAATGATTTCACTAATCTCCAGTGAGGGAGGATTGAAAGTTAATAGAAAAACCACAGGAGACTCAGTTTGTAGTTTCAATATATTAGCACATATATTCTTGCTAAAATTATGTAAGTTGCTTTCTATAATTCGAATTTCCTTTGTGTGGCATTGCATATTCTTATCTTCCCTCATCAAAAGTAGATTGAACAAAGGCTGTCTCAGCCTAGAGGGTTCTGTAGGTACTGAATGCATTATAGAGAAATCACAAGATCATGCGGCTTGGTGCTACTACAGATGCCTGACCCCACCCAGTGTGGGTGGGTCCTTGACACTGCCCAGGGGTCCTCTCAGATGTGACCACTGTACGGCTCCCAGATCCATTCTTGATCTAGGCACATGGGCCCAGAGAATGTAATTAAGTGACGTAGTCAGAGCTGGTTATTACCTAGATGATACTAGCTAGACAATTGAGGAAATAATTCATAAAGTTCAATTAGAATCACACTTGGAATACCTTCTCTAAGGCAAGGTTTTAAAAACTCACTGTTTATAATTTAAAAGTCTAACTTGGTAATAGGTCTGGAGTGGAGCCCAGAAGCCTGTCTTTTATGTAAGAACCCCAGGTAAATCTGATGTAGGTGGTCCATGGCTCACACTTTGAGAAACTGCTTTAAAGAAAAATTGGTTCCTGAGCTAAATGATTTGCTGATTCATTAGACAGTAAACAATTGAGGCTGGATGTGGAGGTGCACGCCTGCAGTCCCAGTTACTTGAGATACTGAGGCAGGAGAATTGCTGGAGCTCAGCAGTTTGAGGCTATGGTGAGCTATGATTATGCCCACTTCACTCTAGCTTGAGTGATAGAGCCAGACTCTGTCTTAAAAAAAAAAAAAAAAAAAAAAAAAAAAGAGAAAACAATTGAAATTTCATGGCAGACATTTTCAGCCTATGTGTGCAGAAATGAACTGAGATACAAGTGTTGTCAATAAACAGAGTTTCTTTGGCCCCGTTGGCCTGGCTCTCTTTGGGCTGCTGTAAGCACTTTCACACCGTGCAGAGATTTCCTTCTCCAGGAGATGCCAGATCAGACTGTTATAAATATAGAAAGGGGGAATGGGGACTTTCTTTCATAAGGATTAAAAATAATCCTCCAAATTCAGCCTCTTCACAAAACCAAGTAAATCAATGTAAGTAGAGCTAAAATAGGCAGAAAAGGGCACCACTGCAATGGTTGAAAAAAAAAGAGGCTGTGGAAATAGTTGTGAAAAAGTCAGCAAAATGCACAGTAGAGAAAGAAGGGGCAGGCTTCTGGGTGCAGTGCTAATCTGAAGGCCTCCTTTCCCTTTGCAGAAGGATTCCTGTCATAGACACGTGACTTCCTCTTTCTGAGTACATTCTTAATAGTAGAAAACAATTTTTTTGTGTGATTGCAGAAAGAGAAATCTGAGTTTTTTCAAAGAGACTGAAAAAGGACTGAGTCAGGATACTTTGTGGAAATCACACTTCTCCTGGAGTTTGCCTGCCACAGGATCTCAGAGATTGATCCTTGAACTCTAGGTTTATGGTGAATTCTTTTAAATTGTCGTGTCTCCAAAAGAAAGTGACTCAAAGCTGAGTTTAAAGTTGTTCTACCTCCTTCTTGATATCATTATTGATAAGGCCAAATCTTCGATGGCTATTATAACTCTGACCTGGCTTAGTGAAATCTTGCAGACAACCTAAATCTCAACTGGAATAACTTGTTAGCAGTCAATACTTCGTTCGAGCTTTGCTCCTCTATTCACTCTTTGACGAGGACACTGATAAGCCACAAGGAGCAAGATACAGTTAAAATAATGCAGGTGGGAGTTGGGGATATGTGGCCACAATGCAAGAATGAGGAAACGTCCTGGCTCCTGATCTTGAGGATCTTAATGATCTACCCGAGATATCTCCCTGTCTACCCACTTCACACCTATAGGGAGCAAGCTGATTTCTGGGTACATACATTAGACTCTTAATAAATATTGCCCGAAAGATGACACTCTATCAGTACAAACTAAGCGCAGAATGAACGTTCATCTTTCTTTTACATTCACCTCATCTCAGTCCATTTGTTGAAAGTCAGTTCTCCTGTTTGGAGAGGCTGCAGCACTCCTGTTTGGAGGGAGGGAGGCTCTGCGGCAGCACAGCAATTCCATGCTGCTCCTTCTTGGTCTGTTCATGTCAACAGTCTATGTATGAAGCACCTATGTTTAGGTGGCTGCGTTAAGCACCTTGTAGGTGGGATGAAGATAAAGAGAGAAAAGCAACAGAGTCTCCTTTTGTTATAAGTAAAATTTCAATGCTGCAAAAGAAATAGCACTCGAAGTTAAATCCTCTCAGCAAGGCAGTTTAGTTCTATAGAAGGGTGCGGCATATGGATGGAGCAATGGTGGCTGCACATGTGGACAAGGCGGGAAGGGGTACTTATGCCTGATGGGGGTCGTCCCTACTGCTGTGCTGTTCCCCTATTGGCTAGAGTTAGACCATGCAAGCTAGACTAATCCCGATTGGCTATTTTAAAGAGCAAGGATCTGAGCTGGAGTGGGAGAGTGGGTGTTTTGGTGGGAAGGACAGTTACAGGCGGGTCAGAGCAGGTAGCCAGGGTGACCAAGGTCAAAGAAGGTGACTGGAGCCGGTGACTGGAGTGGGTGACCGGGATGAGTCAGGATGGAGTCAGGGGCCGGGGGAACAGATGTGAACTATTGATCAGAACCTGTGAAGAAGGTTGTTTACTGGAATTACAAGGAAGTTAAACTTTAAAATAGAGAATTAAAGAATAAGAG